>PVKP010017952.1:0-45122 GCA_004027715.1 Plecturocebus donacophilus
AAAAAAAAAAAAAAAAAAAAAAAAAAAAAAAGAAGTGCCAAAAAACCTTCAGGCCTTAAAGAAATGAATCTGTATGGGAAATATGATGATAATAGAGTTTTCCTGGATCACCTCAAACTGCACCCTTGCCAAGTGGACTGGAAAGCTGACTTGGGTTTAGAAACTAGTCTTTCCTCTTTATTGCTTTCCCCAGAGAGAGCAATGGCAACCTTTTCATTTTTTTATTTTCAACTGAATTAAAATTCAAATCAAAGCATAATTCTACTCGATCACAGCTCTTGTGAAAGATTCTTAGGGAAAAGAATAACATGAAAGTTGGCTTTTGCTTGTAGATTGGATTTTCATGGCTGAATCATTCCCATGGTTAATAGAAAGTTAAATGCATATAAAAATGAGTTGGCAAGGGCTGATTCTGTACATTCTCAAGAGGCTCCCAAGTTTTGTTTTGTTTCTTTGTTCATGAGCTCCCAGAATCTTTCCTCTCATTGGATCCAGATTTTATTCTCAGGGTATCTAACCAGATGATGCAACATCTGTGCTCTCTTTTAAGAACGTGAGAAATGAAGCTTTTTCATTCTTCCTCTCTTTGATTTCTGGGAAATCTAATCAAAACTGCTCAGACTTCCCTTTTCTTGTTTGCTTTAGAAGACAGCTTGCTGGAAGAGTTCTGTGGAGGTCTCCCACCTGTGGAGAAAAGTGATAGAAAAATTAGCCTGATTATGGAACTGTCGACCCAGGTTTCCCTTCAGACCGAGAGGATCACTCAGCTTCAAGAAATTTTGGAGGAAAAGGAAAGGAAGATTCAGCAGCTAGAAGCTGAGTGGAGTCCCCATCCTTCCCAAGAGGTCAAGGACCCTCCAGAATGTTTATAAAAAGCCCCAATTTTCTCTTTTGACGACGTCCCTCTTGTGGTCTCTGATGAGAATTTGTAAAGATTACCAGTGAGAAAACAATAAAAATTTATTAGTGTCATCCAGGTACAGTCCGATACCACTGATCCCAAGTAGTCTCCTAGGTAACAAGCTCAAGTTCAAGTTCATGGGTTTGAATGTATACTATAATGTTCATATTGGAAGGAAACAAAATAAAGGAAATATTCAGGAGGAAACGCTGCATGCTTCCCCTTCAGGCAGCAATAGTCACGTAAACCACGCAGCTGTAGACTACTATGTTTTTAGACATTCCTGGTAGGAGTGGGGGGAGGAAACAATACCAGACAGATGGTGAAAGAACTTAGCATTACCCTCTTACCAGAGATTTGTCACACTGCAAGGGAGGGGTGGCACCAACCAGTTTAATATGCAGCTCTATTGTGAAAAGAAAGCTGTTATGGAGGGCAAGCTTCCAAACTGGTGAATGTTGGGGTACTAAAGAGCAGGAGCCGCCAGCAGAGTAAATAGCCATGAGGTCTGTCCTTTCATGTCCTCAGGCGTTTATTTCTTTATAGCATGCCATTTTATTAACAGTAGCAAGGATAGAAAGGAAATAAAACTAAAGCAATAAAAACAATTAAAAGTGGGTGAATCAGAGCTGCCGTCCTTTGGGAAAAGTGTCCTGGCATAGCATCTCCCTGGGAAAACACACAACACTGATTGTTCCCTTAGGAAAAAGACTAAAACCAAAGCAAAATACAATCTTCTGTTACGATCGTACCAATGAGCTGTGAACAGCGCAAAATACTGGTAGGAATAATGGAGAATCGGCAAAGGAAAGCTGCCCTGTAATTAATGGAATAAAAGAAATCAGATCATATTTCTCTTCCACTCAACCCCCTTAAATAAACTATTTCCCACTCAAAGGGAGCAGCTAGACGCTAACTGTGAGGAAGACTTTGGTCCTTAATTCTTACTGTTCTGGTACAGCATAACTCAGGCAAACAGCTCGAGCTCTCTCATGAGTGTGACTGTAATGCTAGTTTTCCATTTAATTCAACCGGTTCAACAAATCCTCATCAAATACTCTTCTTTCTGGAAGGCACATAATAGATGCTAGAAATCACAGCAAACATGAGAATCACTATTTTTGCCATCCAGAAGTTCATAGATACACAGGATCTCCTTAAAAGTAAGGCTGATTGTATTGAGAGATGGGAGATTGGAGAAAGGAAGTGGGTGAACATGGGGTAAACCTGATTAGCATTGCTTCAGCAGAGGTTCTCAGATATACTGAGCATGAGTAACCAGCAAGCATGTACATTCCTAGCCTCTGGTTTAGGGTCCAGGAATATGCATTTTAACAAACACATGTGGTATTTCTGATGAACTTATTCCAGAAACTACATTTTAGGCCACCCTGGTTTAGGGATGGCTTCAAGCAGACCTATTATACTTTTGCTCCCAGACTAATAGAGAATCCCCAGAAGGAGAATTTCTCCTTGCAGTCTGGGGTGAGTCTTATACACTATTTAACTATTGCATAATCTGATTATGGATCCCGACTATCTATAAAACACGTTTTCAAATGTAATTTTTTTTAAAACAAAAAAGGAATTAATTGAGTTCTTGACTCACATAAGATGACTTATCAATATTGACTCCAGAGGTTCACTACTCCCCAACCAAAAAAAAAAAAACCCAAAACCAAAAATCATGGGTCCTATCAGTAGCCTCTGTTTTCAACCAGAGCAAGATTTTTCTCCCAGTATTTAACCTCAGTTTTGCCTGCAATGGCTACAAGCATGCACAGGTGCAGCTCTATATCAGAAATGAAACCAAATCACTGATCATGAATATACACTACCCCAAAAAGTAGTTAAAAGTACCTCTTTATCTTTTCCATAGGGTGCACTTCAGTTCCTACATAATCCACTTCAGAAATCCCTTCTCGCTGGCCCTCCTTTTCTCACCTCCCCAAGCCCCATGATTTCCCTGCTCTTTTCTATTTCTCTGGCCTAATAGGTGGCCTATTCTCTGGCCTAGGAACATCTTAGTAACAAGAAATTTTTAAGTATCTGGGGTTGGAGGAGAGGGGATGAAAGGAGTGTTATTGACCCCTGAAAAACTTATTCTTTTCCTTTATTTGTTTTTTAATTTAATATTATTTAGAGACAGGGTCTTATTCTGTGGCCCAGGCTAGAGTGCAGTGGCACGATCATGGCTCACTGCAGCCTCAGCCTTCTGGGTTCAAGCAATCTCCCTGTCTCAGCATTAGGAGTAGCTGGGGCCACAGGCATGAACCACCACACTCAGCTAATCGTTTTAGTTTATTATAGAGACTGGATCTTGCAGTGTTGCCCAGGCTGGTCTTGAACTTCTGGCTTCAAGCAATCCTCCTGTCTTGGCTTTCTAAGCTCTAGGATTACAGGCATGAGCCACCAGGTCCAACCTGAGAAATTTAAAAGTGGAAAAATTCACATTCCCAGCTGAATCTTTATGTGATTGTATGCCCCAAAGTTCATTTCTATGATCTGCCAAACCTCTAGGAAATTGAGTAGTAAACTTCAAATTATGCTAAACACCTGGTTCAGACAAACTGAAAATCAGATTATAGTCTACACTGTAAACAAAAAATCTCATTTTCTTAGAGCAAATCGGGTTGCTGAGGTAATTCACGCTGATCATTAAAATGTCAGGTATAACTATAACAAGGCAATTAACATGCTAATGATCTTATTTTTTAATGAAAAGTCAGCAAATCATCAGGCAATATATCTGATTCAAAAATAACTGAAAATCCAGGAAATAAGATACTTAACAAGAGTAACACAAGCCATTCTCTAATAGTATAAGAACATTTACAAAACTATATGCATAGTTTTAATTCTCCTTTTTCACTAGTCATGAACTTTTCTCAGACAGAAAGCTAAATTAAATATGTAACATTTCTAACCAATTGAAGTAAATATTGGATTTAACAATTTAGTTTCATTATTATATTAGTGGACTTCCAAATACTTTCATGGAAAGCTGAAATAATAGCAATAAACTTGTTGAAGATTAGTAGAAAAGCAAGCCATTGGAGTAACTGGCCCAGGGGTTGCTCTAGTATTCAGTTCAGCAAAAGCAGAGAAATTACAGTACTTTCTAAGTACATTTCTCGAAAAGAATGAATCTAATGCAATTCTAATTATCTCCTCCACTCTCTCTGTTTATTTCAAAATCCAATCATTTTCTTCTACATTACACTGAAATAAATAATTTTTGATTTAATGAAATAAATAGAGAATTGTTGATAAATGTTATAGGCTTAAGTAAAAATAATATTTGTCAATTATCAAGTATAGAAACTGCAAAGACAAAACTACTCTAAAAGATTTTTTTAAACATTTTAAAAAGACTTAGGATACCAAATGTTTGAGATTCAAAGTCTGATTCTCATAATTTGAAATTAAACAACAAAAAAGAACAAATTATAAGGAATAAATAATTATTATAATTTCTCCCTGGTTTTACTACAAAATGTTTATTAAGATTTCCCACACACAAGAAAACTTTCCTGCTAAAAGAGGAGAATCAAGTTCAAGTAGGAAATAACCTTTTTAAAATAGAAGAACAAGTACCCTGGGACAAAGTTCACAGCAAAAGATAGGCCTCGCCATGAGATTTCCCACATCTAATGAGATTATAACTTTTATGGTAAAACAAAACAAAATGAAAAACAGTTCTTATTCTCGGCTTCCCAAAGAAATCATTTTCAAAGCCAGACACTCTCCCTCTCCCCACCCTCCACTTTCAAGTAGGCCTTGGTGTCTGTTATTCCCTTCTTTGTGTTCATGTGGACTCATGACTTTGCTATTGTGAATAGTGCTGCAATGAACATACGTGTGTGCATGTGACTTGTGGTAGAATGATTTATGTTCATTTGGGTATATACCCAATAATAGGATTCCTATGTCAAATGGTACTTCTGTTTTAAGTTTTTTGAGAAATTGCCACACTGCTTTCCACAATGGCTAAACTAATTTACATGACCACCAGCAGCATATAAGCATTGCCCTTTCTGTGCAACGTTACCAGCATGTCTTATTTTTTGACTTTTTAATAATAGCCATTCTGACTGGTAGGAGATTGTATCTTATTGTGATTTTGATTTGCATTTCTCTAATGATTAGAGACATTGAGTACTTTTTCATGTTTGTTGGCCATATATCTATATCTTCTTTTGAAAAGTATCTGTTCATGTCCTTTGCCCACTTTTTAATGGAGTTGTTTGTTCTTTGCTTGGTAATTTGTTTAAGTCCCTTAAATATTCTGTATATTAGACCTTTGTAATATATTCTGCATATTAGACCTTTGTAGGATGCATAATTTGCAAATTTTTTCTCCCCTTCTGTAGGTTATCTGTTTATTCCGCTGATAGTTTCCTTTGCTGCGCAGAAGCTCTTTAGTTTAATTTGGTCCCATTTGTCAATTTTGGTTTTTGTTGCAATTGCTTTTGGTGTCTTTATCATGAAATCTTTGCCACGACCTACATCCAGAATGGTGTTTTCTAGGTTATCTTCCAGGATTTTTATAGTTTTAGGTCTTACATTTAATTTTTAAATTCATCTTGAGTTGATTTTTGTATATGGCATAAGGACAGGGTCTGGTTTCAATCTTCTGCGTATGGCTACCTAGTATCCCCACCCAGCAATTTTTTGAATACAGCTAGTATCCCACCATTTTATTAGTACAGCTTCCTATTCCCATTGCTTTTTTTGTAGGTTTTGTTACACATCAGATGGTTGTAGGTTTGTGGCAATATTTCTGGGTTCTCTATTCTGTTCCATTGGTCTATATGTCTGTTTTTGTACCAGTACCATGCTATGTTGGTTACTGTAACCTCGTAGTATAGTTCAAAGTCAGGTAATGTGATGTCTCCAGCTTTGTTCTTTTTGCTTGGAATTGCCTAAGCTATTGGAGCTCTTTTTTGGTTCCGTATGAATTTTAAAATCGTTTTTATTTCTAATTTCATGAAGAATATCATTGGTAGTTTGATAGGAATAGCAATGATTCTGTAAATTGCTTTGGGCAGTATGGTTATTTTAGCAATATTCTTCCTACCCATGAGCATGGGATGTTTTTCCATTTGTGTCATCTCTGATTTCTTTGAACAGTGTTTTATAATTCTCATTGTCAAGATCTTTTATCCCTCTGTATCTAGCTGTATTCTATATTTTATTCTTTGTTTTTTTGGCTATTGGGAATGGAATTGTTTTCTTGATTTGGCTCTCAATTTGGATGTTGTTGGTGCAGAGAAATGCACAAATGATTTTTGTACATTGATTTTGTATCCTGAAACTTTGCTAAAGTTGTTTAGCAATCTAGAAGCTTTTGGGCAGAGACTATGGGGTTTTCTAGGCATAGAATCATATCATCTGCAAACAGAGATAGTTCAACTTCTTCCCTTTGGATGCCTTTTATTTCTTTCCCTTGCCTGATTGCTCTGGCTAGGACTTCCAGTACTATGTTGAATAGGAGTGGTGAGAGAGTGCATCCTTGTGTTGTTCCAGTTCTCAAGGGGAATGCTTCCAGCTTTTGCCTATTCAGCATGATGTTGTACATTTTTAATAGCGTGAACTTACAGCAGGATGACATTTAATTATCTGACCATTTCCATCTCTATGGTTTACCATTGTTTTTTGTTTAACAAAGAATGACCCTTAGTGCACATTTCCAGTAGTACCCAGTCTTTCCGTTCTTGGATAGGAAAATCACATGGCATGTGGTCTAATAATTCTTTAATCTATTTTCCTAAATGTTACAAATAAGCCTTATCAACAGTTCATTATCTGAGATCACCTTTTTCATAGCATGATGATATCACAGGCAATGGATGACAGCAGAATGGAAGAAAAAGAACTAGCCCAGAACCAGCCCTTTGTCATATGAGGTCCAAGCAATGAAAACTGGGAGTTATCATTAAAAGAAAAAAGCTGATAATATAATCTTTGGCCTTGCATTAAAAAAAAAAAGTGTACTTTATTGCCTAGCTCCTATTGAAATAAAGTTGGTATGGTGATGGTGAAAGGAGCAACAGACACTTATCATGGATGCCCACTATCTTGTTCCAGACCTGCATTTACTAAACATCAGTTATGTATATAGGAATGTAACTAATACTTACACAGCAATTTACAGTTATTTAAAATATTTCAAATAGATTCTTTTATTTGAGCATCATGAAGAAGGTTTTTGCTAGATAACTAGTCTTAATCTTATAACTAGAAAATGCCAGAACCAGGATCTGTAGCCCCCAGGCCAGTATATATTTCATCACTCACCACTCCTGTAAGTTAGACAGCAAAGATATTTATTGCCTATACCCCCTTTCTCAAGTCAGCCTCTATCCCATTTATAAGAAAAACTGTTTTCCATGGGCATCTTCTTTCTCAAGTTTGTTCTCTATAGGCGTCCAAAAAGTGGTCCAGATTCAACTGACCAACTGTTTGGTTTGGCCCAGAACAGTGTTTTGTGTTTTGTTTGCTCATTTTGTTTTGTTTTAAAGTAAATGCTTTTAAGAAGGGTAGGGATTGCACTCTACAGCTTGCTCCAGGTCCCACCATTTCCTGTTGTCTTATGCAGTGTTGTTTAAGGCATTTGTCTTGCCTGCCTGGTCCTATTGGTAAATAGGTTTGTAACCCCTGCCTGAAATACTCTCAATTGCGTATACCAGGTCTGATTTGGTATGCTGTGGTTGTGAACTTTTGATTTATAGCCTAAAATAAACATTCAAAATGAGTGCATTACATCCTACATTTAACATTAATACATATTTACACATGTATGATAGAGAAGGAAAAGAAAACCTAAAGAAAGTTACCAAGAGCCCACTGCCTAGTTCTCATGACTTTAAGACAGTTTATAAATCTTTCTTTTTCAATCTGTTTCCTATGTAGTGGGGAATTCTGATAGTAAAATGTCATTAATACACCTCACAAGCATAGATAAATAGGTAAGTGATTACTACCAGCATTTTCTGAAGGCAGGAGACCCACATATAGACATTCTATTCACTTCATCTTCAAACTTCCCTGTAAGGTCAGTGGCCTGACCTCATGAACTTCAACCATATATCCTAGAATCTGGGTTATTCAAATCTAAATGACACCCTCTGTGGGATACCAGAAGTCCTATAAAAATCTATATTTAGGAGGAAATGTTCTCAATACACACTACAGACTGCCAAGTATCTCAATCTGTGCATCTGCGTTCAGATATATGGTGACTTCCATCTCAAGAAGTAGGTATTTGCATTCTCATAATTAAATGATCATTTTTGTGACTTCCTAAAATAAAGGAAGGCATCTCCAAAAATGAATAAAAGTTGTAACTCTAGAAATCCAGCTTCTGATAACTCATATGAAAATTTTGTATGTTTTTTTTTTTTTTGCGTGTGTGTGCGTGTGTGTGTGTGGTTTTCTTTTCTTTTCTTTTTTTTTAGAGACAGGATCTCACTCTATCACCCAGACAGGAGTGCAGTGGTATAATCATAGCTCACTGCAACCTTGAACCTCTGGGCTCAAGCAATCCTCCCACTTCAGCCTCCCTGGTAGCTAGGACCACAGCCACATGCCATCACGCCTGACTAATTTTTAAATTTTTTGCAGAGATGAGGTTTTAATTTATTGCCTAGCCTGGTCTTGAGCTCCCAGCCTGAAGGGATCCTCATGCATTGGCCTCCCCAAAGCACTGGGATTACAGCTATGAGCCACCATGCCTGGATTCATATGGGAGTTTTTAAGCTAAAACAAAGTCTTTTTCTGTGCCATACCATCCTTTACTATTGCAAAGACTTACAAAGCAGTACCACTACAAACGAAAGTAGAAATCTTCTCACCACATTGTCATTTTTGTTAAAATTTTCTATTTTTTAAAATAGATTAACAGCCTGAGTATATGTTCACTCAGTCACTCAAGAAATAGTTACTGAGGTCAGTCACAGCACTTTGGGAGGCTGAGGCAGGTGGATTACCTGAGGTGGGGAGTTCGAGACCAGCTTGACCAATGTGGAGAAACCCCATCTCTACTAAAAATACAAAAAATTAGCTGGGTGTGGTGGCGCATGCCTGTAATCCCAGCTAGGCAGGAGAATCACTTGAACCTGGGAGGTTAAGGTTGCGGTGAGCTGAGATTGTGCCATTGAACTCCAGCCTGGGCAACAAGAGTTTCACTCTTGTCTCAAAAAAAAAAAAAAAAAAAAAAAGAGAGAGAGAGAGAAAATAAAATTATAGGGGTGAGATGACATGATGTCTAGGATTTGCTTTAAAATACTTCAGTTGTCAGAGGTAATGTTTGGGACTAAAAAAAAAGAAATAGTTACTGAATACTTATTCTGAGCTTGTACATATCATATGCTCTAGCAATCATGTCAGATGTCTAGAGTAAGCCCAAATTTATCCATAGAATCATATAGTTTCTTATTATTCCCTCAGAGATGTTTACTATACTTTTTATGTTTATTAAATAGTAGGTTCAAGAAATGGCTGCTAAAAGAAATCAGGAGGAGAGGTTTTCTATGCCATAGTTTCTCTTATAAATATATTTGAAATTTGTTAGAAGGAATCTTTTCTTTTTTTTAATTCTCCATGCCCTGGATCTTCTGGAGAGGATGAATGCTACTTTGTAGGGGCAGATAACCTTCAGAGAGCCAGGTCATTTTCCATCTGCAGCAGACTGCAGATTCATGCACTTAGATGAAGGTCTAGGGCTTCCGTCTGCAGATTCAGATTCCTGAAGGAAGGTCTAGGGATAGAGAAGAGCCATGGCTTTCTCTCTTCTCCACCTGACCTCCAGCACAGCAAAGATGCCAAGAATTTAAATTATCTCATTATCTTCTGGGAGCTACCCAATCCTACTATTTTGTCACAGAAACTTAGACCCATTCCATTAGGTTGTTCTCTAGATTGCTTGTTGCTACAACTAATAAACTGAGATTCTGAAAAGAGAATTTCTTTTCCTTCTTGGTGTTTGCTCCACAGTTGTGAAATATAGCAGTTATCTTGTAAAAATGTCAGAGTGCCTGTGAGTCAGGACCTCAGGCTGTGGAAGGGCTAACTGTAATGGCAAGAGCTGTTTCAAGCAACAGACCATAGTGATGGATGCCTGAGACCCAATCCAATATTGAAATTCAATAGGCCCTTAGAGGGATGTATAATTTGAGAGCGTTTACTCCCATCTGCTACTTTTTCAGCAAGAACCAGAGAACTCAATCTTTACTGAGAAAATGGAATTAAACTTTAAAAGAGAGCTTGTGTCTATATGTAAATTTCCTTTTTTTAGTAATGAAAATTGAAAAATAAAATAGTTGCATTACAAACCAAATGCATGGAAAATATCTTCCAGGGAATCAACCCCAAGAATCATCTGTTCTCATCAATACTGGTAATAACTCTTAATGGGTTGGGATATTTGTGATCTTTCTCTATAGGGAAATATGTGGTAAATCTGTAAGTCAAAAGTCTCAACATACAAACAAACATTCTACTGATTTCGTGTGCTCTCTACAGAGTAAATCCTTGGATGAAATGAGATGTGTTACCTCACTAAGTGATTGAAACACGAATTATTTTTTTCTTTGTACTACTATAGTTATTCTATATGTTTAATTAAATTAGAGTTTTTCCAGATGTCTTAAGTAGGCATGATTAACTATAATAACTAAAGACTAAACAGGAAACTGCTGATCTGAACTTCTTTAGCACTTCACCCAGATAAATGAAAAGAGAGAGTTAAAATTTTTGTATTATTTCCAGCCAGCATTGAGACAGTAAAGTTTGTTATCAGTCTGGTGAAAATTTCCCCAGAAAGAGGTTGATTAGAACTTTCCTTAAAGTGAGATAACTTGGGAAACCACACCCATACTGTGTCTTCCACCAATCAGATGCTCATAGATGCTTCTTCCTTCTCTTCTGGTGACCAAAGTCACGGTGGAGTAGAGTGGCTTCACAAAATAAGCAACTTAATTGTCCTCCCTGTCAGAGAGCATTTTATAAGACTCTTCATTCTGTTCCACTTCTTTGAAAGGGTTCTACAGAATCAAAGTGGGTTAAATAATGAAATGGCACTGATACACCTTTCAGCCTGAAAAATAATCCACACATGATTAAGAGAACTAACATTAAAAATTCATTAAGGGTCAGGCACAGTGGTTCACATCTGCAATCCCAGCACTGTGAAGGCCAAGGTGGGCAGATCACTTGAGCCCAGGAGTTTGAGACCAGCTTGGGCAACATGGTGAAATCTCGTCTCAACAAAAAATACAAAAATTAGCCTAGTGTGTATCTGTTGTCCCAGCTACTTGGGAGACTGAGGTGGAATGATCACTTAGGCCCAGAAGGTGGAGGTTGGAATGAAAAAAAAAATTGAAATCTTGCAATACTTTTTCATCTCCAATGGTAGATTTTTTTTTTCTTTGAGATAAGATATCACTTCATTGTCCAGGTTGGAGTGCAGTGGCTCAATCACGGCTCACTGCAGCTTTGGTCTCCTGGGCTCAAGGCATCCTCCCACCTCAGCCTTTCAAGTAGTTGGGACTACAGGTGTATACCAGTGCTCCCAGAAGTAACTCCCAGGCTGAAACTATCCACCTGCCTTGGTTTCCAAAAATCCTGGCATTACAGGTATGAGACACCGTACTTAGCCAAGAGTAGATTTTAATAAGTTGTGTCTATAGAATGTAATACCTAAAGTAATCACTTAACAAAAGCTATACAAAAAAATACACTTTAAAATGGCATATATGAATCAAAATTGAATTCAAAAAAATGTTCAAATAACACAAAGAAAGAAAAAAAAAACAGGAAAAAAAGAACAACAAAATAAGAAATGAAATGCAGAGTTAAACCCTGTAGTAGCAGTGGTTACATGTAAATGTAAATGGCCTAAATACACAGATTAAAACACAGATAATGGTAGAGTAGACAAAACTACATATCAAACTATATACTGTTAAATGTATAGCTTTAAGAAACTCATTTCAAAAATAATTATACAGGCTGGTTAAAATTTTTTAAATAAAAATAAATACACTATGCAAACACTGATCAAAGGAAAGCAAGAGTGGCTATATTAACAAGAAATAAAATAAACTTCTGAGCAATAAAAATCACTAGTTTGAGAGAGGAACATTATACAATGTTATTTAAAAAGTCAGTCAACCAAGAAGACATAGCAATGCTAAATGTATATACACCAAACAGACCTGCAAAACATGTGAAACAAAATCCGATAGACCTAAAAGAAAAAATAAACAAACCCAAAATTATAGCTGAAGATTTCAACACACCCTTTCAACAATTGATGGAACAACTAGACAGAAAATCAGCAAGGATATAGAACTTAATAGCACCATTAATCACTAGAATCGAATCAACATTTATAGAACACCCTACCCAACAAAAGAAGAATACACATTCTTTTTTTTTTTTGAGACGGAGTCTTGCTCTGTTACCAGGCTGGAGCGTAGTGACACGATCTCAGCTCACTGCAACCTCCGCCTTCCGGGTACAAGTGATTCTCCTGCCTCAGCCTCCCAAGTAGCTGGGACTCCAGGCATGCGCCATCATGCCTGGCTAATTTTGGTATTTTTAGTAGAGATGTGGTTTTACCATGTTGGCCAGGATGGTCTCCATCATTTGACCTCGTGAGCTGCCCAAAGTACTGGTCTCGACCTCCCAAAGTACTGGGATCATAGGCATAAGCCACTGCGCCTAGCCATAATACACATTCTTCTTAAGTGCCCATGTATCATATGCCAAGATAAACCATATTTTGGGCCATAAAACTATTGAAAAATATTTTAAAAACCGAAATCATAGAGATTCTTTTTCTCTGACCACTATGGGATTAAATTGGAAATCAGTTAAAGAATAATAGTAAAATCTCCAACTTGGAAGCTAAACAAAATACTTCTAAGTGAGCCATGGAATAAAGAAGTCCCCCCAAAATTAAAGAAGTACACTGAACTAAATGAACATGAAAATACCACTATTAAAATGTGCAGGACATTTCTAAAGCAGTGCTGAAATAGAAAGTAATAGCCCCAAATGCAAATACTATAAAAGAGGAAAATTCCCAAATCAATAGTTAAGGTTTCATCTAAAGAAACTAGGAAGAGGAGCAAAGTCAACCCAAAGCAAGCAGATAGTATAAAATAATAAAAAGAAGAGAAGTCAATGAAATTGAAAACAATAAAACAATAGAGAAAATCAATGAAACGAAGACCTAGGATTTTTTTTTAATCAATATAATCGATAACCTCCACAAGACTGACAAGAAAGAAGATGCAGTATGCAATATCATTAACAGGGGATATCAGTATGAAATCAAAGGATAATATGAGAATACTAGGAACACATCTGTAAACTTAAATTTGACAATTTAGATGAAATAGACCAATTCCTTAAAAAATATAAATTACTACCACTCAGCCAATAATGAAGTAGACCATCTGAGTAGCCCTATAAATATTAAGGAACCTGAATTAATCATTGAGATTTCAAAAAAAGAAATCTCCAGGCCCAATGGTTTGACAGCAAATTTTACTAAATATTTTAGGAAAAAATTAATTCCAGTTGTATGTAATCTTTTCTAGAATATAGAAGAGAAGTAGATTAGTCAAAACTCTCCAGATAAACAGAATATATACTATAAAAAGAGAGGGAATCTATTTTAAGGAATTGACTGATATGATTGCAGAGCTTGGCAAGTCCAAAATCTGTAAGGTAGGCCCGCATATTACAGACCCAGGAAAAAGCTGATGTTGCAGTTTGTGTCCAAGGTAGTCTGTTGACAGACTTCTCCCTCCTTCATAGGTGGCTGGATGAGGTTCACTCATATTATGGAGGGTAATCTGCTTTACCTGAAGTCTGTTGATCTACATGTTACTATCATCTAAAGAGTACTTTCATAGAAACATCTAGAATAATGTTTGACCAAATATCTGGTTACCATAGGCCAGCCAAATTGACACATGAAATTAACCATCACAAGGAGGGAACACTTTTCAATTTATTATATAAAGCTAGTATTGCCTCGATATCAAAGCCAGACAAAGAAAATTAAGGCCAATATAGCTCAAAATATAGGCTCAAAGAATTCCTTAACAAAATAAAAACATATGGTATTCAACAATAATGAAGAATAATTATATACCATGATCAAGTAGAGTTTATTTTAGAGATACAAGACTAGTGCAATATTCAAAATTCAATCAGTGTAATTTACCATTGTAACAGGCTAAAAAAATTACTTGACCATATCAATTGATAAGAAAAAAAACGACAAAATTCAATATCTATAACTAAGAACTCTCAGAGTAATAGAGACAGAAGGAAACTTAGTCAACTTATTCTCTTACAAAGAACTTACTCTCTTTTTAGAAAGCATTTATTTAAAAAACTTGCAAGTATCATTATACTCAATAATGAAAGACTGATTGCTTTCCTCTTAAGATTGGGAACAAAGCAAGAATGTCTAGTCTCACCAATCTTATTCAATATAATGCTGGAAATCACAGCCAGTGCAATAAGGCAGAAAAAAGAAAAGAAAGAAAAATAAAGGAAAGAAAAGGAAAGGAATACAGACTGGAAAAGAAGAAATAAAACTGGCCCTGTTTGAAAAGTTTTAGAAAATCCCAAGCTTCCAAAAAAAAAATCTTTTAAGACTAACAAATGAATTCAGCAATGTCTCAGGAAACAAGATAAAAATATAATTAATGTATTTTTATATAGTAGCAATGAACATGTAATTAAAAACACCCAAATAAAAAATGAATTATTATTATAATCACTTTTAAAAAAAGTTTTAGGTGTAAACCTAACAAAACACACAGAGGACTTGTAGGGTGAATTGTAAAATGCTAATTTAAAAAATCAAAGAGAGTCTAAATAAATGGAAAGAAATACTGTCTTTATAGATTAATAGACCCAATATAGTGACACTCTCCCCAAATTAATATACAGGTTTAATACAATTCCAACCAAATCCCAGCATTTTTTTTAACCTATTTAAAAGATTATTCTAAGATCTTATATGTGAAGGCAAAGGTACTAGAATAGCTAGGCAATCTGAAAATATTTGAAGTAATGTGGAGAACTTTCCAAAATTAATGATAGTTACCAAATCACATATCCAGGAAGCTCAGAGTATGCCATGAAGAAGAGTAAATTAAAAAACCAATAAATAACCCATACATATTTATGCATATTATATTGAAATGAAAAAAAGTAGAGACAAAGAGAAAGTCTTGAATAAAGACAGAGAAGGAAAAAATACCTTACCTATAGAGGAACAAGGGAAAGAATTACAATTGGACTTCTCATCAGAAACCACACAAGAAAGAAGAGAGTAACAGTGAAATATTTAAAGTGTTGAAGAAAAAAAGGCACCAACCTAGGATTTTATATTAGCAAAGTTATTCTTCAAAAGTGAAAAAGAAATAAAGACTTTCTCAGAAAGGCAAAATTATAGAAATAGAGGACAGGTTAGGGGTTGCCAGGTGTAAGTGCCAGAGAGGGAAGCAGGTGTTTTTATAAAAGGGCAATATGGGCCGGGCACAGTGGCTTACACCTGATATCCCAGCACTTTGAGAGGCTGAGGTGGGAGGATCATGAGGTCAGGAGTTCGAGATCAGCCTAGCCAATATGGTGAAACCCTGTCACTGCGAAAAATACAAAAATTAGCTGGGCATGGTGTTATGCACTTGTAGTCCCAGCTACTTGGGAGGCTGAGGCCGAAGAATTGCTTGAACCTGGGAGGTGGAGGTTGCAGTGAGCTGAGATCGCACCACTGCATTGCCGCCTGACATGGAGAGATTTTGCCTCAAAAAAAAAAGGGGCGGGGGGGGGCAACATGAAGTTGCTTCTGTTGATGGAAATGTTCTATACCTTGACAATATCCTGGCTGTAGTTTATATTGTTTTGTAAACTGTTACCACTAGAGGATACCGGGTAAATGGTACACAGGGTCTCTCGGTATTATTTTTTACTGCATGTGAATTGACAGTTATGTCAAATATAAACTTTAGTAGAAAATAAAAAACTCAGCCTGTTACAGATTGTTTTTATGTATCTTATTCCTGGGGTTGACACTAATAAGCTGTGAGGGAATGTAAGCAGATGGCACCCCCGCAGCAGTGGGCAGCAGGTGTCCATATCTGTGTCAGGCCCATGCTGACCTCCTGCTCCAGGTGTGACTCATCCTATCTGGTGCTTATTCCTATGGTGGCTGGAGGAGCTGCAGACCTTGGCCTGGCTCCCAGGTAGCATCCCGGCATCCATCTGCTAGCAGGTAGCCTCAACCCCCTGCTAAAGATGTAACATCTCATTCCTGCCACAAGACCTATGTAGCGCAGTGGTTCTCCTCAGCTTGCATCAGTGACCTGCTTTAGGGGATTGGGGAACTTTTCACATGTCTTTGCCCACAACTTCAAGAGCACATAAAACTGAGGAGACTCTTTCTGGCGCTCTCCTGCCTGGATCCACTATGCCACCAGTTCTCATCTATGCCTGTCAGCTGCCACATCAGAGTGACATGGGGGAAGGGGTCCTGTCCTTGAGTATTGTTATTGCTTAGTTCAAACCATGGTTATAATTTTCTATTTTCCAAAATGCACACTCAGAAAGGGTTCCATCATATCCCCGTTTCCCAGATTTGACCACAAGAGAAACTAGTTCTATAAGAATGCTTCTGATTTTTTTCTATCTTCCTTCTAAGCCAGCAGTTTTGAACTTAACAATCAAGACTATGCACCTTTGTTATTCCAGTTGCATAGTATCTTTCTTTCCCCAGGGCAATGCACAACTTATGTCTAACTTCTTTGGGCTAAAGGGAAACAGCCTTAGGTAAATAAGTGAAGAGAAAAGATTTAAAGAGCTTGGCAATGAGAATAAAGTAAATAAATGCATACATGGTCGAGGGAGGTTATGCCTCTACAGTGAAGTATCTCTGTTGTACTGTACACATTAGCAACACTTCCATAAAGGCCTTCTGATGGTATACAAGGCTGTAGCTGCTGGGCTTCTGTTACTGATGCTGTATACAACTTGTCTTGCAATGATAATACAGTCCTATTGCATTAAGACTCAAGAGTCTCTTTGAAAATGCTTATTGATGTGAATGTTTTTATTTTTTGTAAAGAAAAAGGAAGAAACACGTGCAAGAAAAGCACAAGAGGAAAATGCTGAACAAAAATCCTGTGAAAAATGGATGATTTATTGTCCCTTGTCTTAATTTTATCTTGACAGTAAAGTTTTCCTTTCCCTTTCCTCTTTGCTGTCTTCCAACTTCCTGATACCGTTCACTGCACGCTGAACCTCTGTTTCCATGTGGACCCTTTGTGATGTCTCCCCACTATGCACACAAAGATCCTTTTCAGAAACTCAGGCAATATACACGTGTGGTACTAACCAGCTGCTTACTAAGTCACCTCACATCTGGTGCACAGAGCACTATAGATAATTAATATTGTGAATTCCCTGTAAAAATCCAAGCCAACCTACCACTGGTCAAATATTTCAAACACAAGAAAATCCTTTGTGTGAACAGGAAACTGATTTGCTTACTTACTGTTAACTAGACAAACAACTTGTAAGTGAATTGCATTTGTTCTCTTGGCAGCTCTGTTTGTACAAAGAGGTTTAGCAGGAAGATTAAAACAAATTCTTTTAAAATATTGCACTGTAAAACCATACACCTGCTCAGAGTTCAAAGGACTGTGGTCTTATAGGCTGTATAATCAATAGGAAACTCCGACATGGGAAATAGTTTATTGTCACATAGCTAGACATCTAAAGCACATTCGCCTAAGTCCAAGGTTTTTCAAGCTGACAATGTGAAAAGAGAGAGCCAGACTCATCCACCTCCTGAAGAAAGGCCAGGCAGAATGATAGCAAGGAGTGCTTAGGAAGCTCCCAAAGTCCTGTGGATAAGGGAAACTGATGACCACTGAAAGGCAGGCAAAATATGAAGCCACTTGGGTATGCTATGACAGAAGCCAGTTTAGGATTTTGTTAATTCCAGCAAAAAAAAAAAAATGCTGCTTTTTAGCCTATATTATGAAAAAAAAAGCTGCTTTTAGTTTCTATTGAAGATTATGGGCTGAGAGAAATATAAGTATATAGAAAACATAAGAAGTTTTAGAGAAGCAACAGGGCTGTTCAAACTTTCACGCAGGCTGAAACTTTCTGGGAAACTACCCACACACCAGATAACATTAATATAACCCAGGTGTGCAGTGGGTGAAGCAGGGAGAGGCCCATTCATCTAGGTGTTAAAAAAATAACTGCTGTTTTTATTACTACCTGCAATTTTCAAATTAATGACCTAATGCTGCACAGGATAAATAGACCACCTCATAGAAGATAGTTGAATTTATTTTTTTAACCCAAAGCAGGAAATGCTCTTGCTTGGCTCTGTCCCTCTCCTGAAGCTGCTCTGGGCACCTGGCCAAGGATTGCTCACCAGGCTCCTATTTTCCTTTTTTGATCTCATCCAATCCGTTTACCTTATGCTCTCGCTTTTTTTTTTCTTATTTCTCTCTTTCATATACCTCCTCCATGTTAGGTAATAGAGGCAAACTGCATTTCCTGTCTGCCTGCTTAATGCAGGGAAAGATTAGCTTGGACAGATGTAAAAAGCAATGGCTAGCTTTGTCCTTAAAGATACAAGGATTGAGACTAGACTGCTCATTCATAAGCCTCTGGGGTGACTGTGTTTCTTTCAGATAAAACAAATGGTATTGGAGAACTTAAGCTATCTGTGCGAATCCTTCCTATATGGTGTGCAAACAGGTGGGCCACTCATGGGCTCGATGCCACTGAGTCCCCCGACTCCATGAGAATTCGTAGAACGCCCATGGCAGCCTTCAATCTCTGATTCCTTGCAGAACAAGGTACCCAATCTCCTGTTAAATTAGGCTCTGTTTCTTTCACCGAAAGAATTGTCTTTATTATTTACTTTCCAGAGAAACCTTCTTCACAAAACTTCTAAGTTTAAGCCTGTTATCATTTTCTCATCAGTTTTAGCAGACGTTTCAAACCAACCTGACTCAGGGAAACATTCTTTTTTCTGTCTCTCAAGCTCCCCTTCTTTTCAAATGCCTGTTTACTTCTTGGTAACTAATTTAATTTTATAAATCCAGCTAAAATCCAGTTAATAAACTTACAGGGATCTAATTCAGGTAGATGGTTTCATGAAAGCTACATGGAATGACACCTGTTGAGTTTGCTTTCATTGTAGAAGAAACTTTGCACCATATGAGCTCCTCTCCAAGAAGCACCTTTACATCTATCATATTGCTTACTCTTCCATTTTCTGCTATTACAGCAGGCAGTGGTGCATCCATTTCCAATTCTGATCACACCACTTCCTAGCTGTATAACATTGAGGAGAGTCCTTTTAGCCTTGGTTGCTGGCTTAGGACCATGCCAAACACAGTATTATCTGGTCTTCCTTTCTGGATTTTCCCTTGGAGCCAGAGGCCATTTCCACCTTAACTGAAAAAGACAAAGCATTGCCACGCAACTAACAAAGAATTGATGCCTGTTCCTTGACCCTCCCTTTATAAGATTTCCTATTTCCTGCTGCAGCTGCTGAAATTAGGGATTCACTGACTTGAACAGTTGTTATGGACTCATTTATTATCTTCCTGTGATGCCCACAACACACACACACACACACACACACACACACACACACACACACACACAGAGAGAGCGAAGTATTTAACAAGCAATGATGAAAACTTAAGAAATGTTTGTTGTATGAATAAACCTTACTTAGTGGAAACTTGAGAGGGTACAACTTTTTAAAAACTAAGATGGACATGCCTGGACCCACAGATGTGTTATTTAGCAAAACACTTTGCAACACCGAAGTAGCACACCACAATTACAACTAACTTCACTGAAAAGATTAAGGGTTTTGAACAGGAAATGTTCCATAGACCATTGGGTTTCCCTATCAATACTGTTCAATAATGAACCCAGAGAGTCCTGATTTTTCAAGCTGAAGAAAGGTCAACTTGTCTTGTCTGTGACACTTATCAGGTGTTTCCTGAATGTCATGTGCCAAAGTCTATTTTTATGCAGGCCCATAATTCTTTTGTTGCTAGAACAAAGAAAAATAGATCAAAATCCCAGATACAAAATGATTTAGAAAACATTAAAGTATAAAAACTAATAGTAGCTATCTCATATAGTCATGGTGAAGATTAAATGAGATCATATATGTTATATACTCAGCAGAGAGCCTAGTAAGCACTCAGCAAATGTTAATAACCATTGTTGTTTTTATCAAAGTGTAGAATAGCATTTTGAAATCTCACAGAGACTGCAACTGAGCTAAAAATTTGCAACTCTGCTTATAACTATGTACTAATGACAAGTGCTGTCTTTTAATATCCTATGATCATAAAACATCTGTCTTGGTAGGGATCCCTAGAAATAGGTCCTGAGTCAGGGAATTGGGTGCTTATGAAGTACTGAGGGAGTCCTCTTCAGGAAAAACCTATAAAGTGAAGAGGAAAGTTAAGACTAGAGAGGGATAAAAGAGCAAGGACGTGGTCTCCAATGAAAGCCAGCCTTGTCTTGATTCATAGAAAGGCTCTGGGGCTTAAATCATACAGAGTTGTTGCCTATTGAGGACAAGCCTTTTATACTCCCACATCCATGAGCAATTTGCTGTGTGGGCTGCACCTCCTTCATCCCACCTGAAAGATGAGGGCATAATCTCTAGGGCAAGGCAGTCTCCTTCTGCAGAGGGTAATTCTCCGGAAGTGGAGAGGTGTGTTTGTTAGCTTGGGCTGCCATAACAAAATACCACACACTGGGCAGCTCTATTTTCTCAGTTGTGAAGAAAGAAGTCCCAGATCAAGGTCCAGAACAGGTGGTTTCTGATGAGGGCGAATTTCCTAGCTTGCAGGTTGCTGCCTTCTAGCTGTGCTCTTACATGGCAGAGAGAGAACGAAAAAAAAAATGCTTTCTCTTTCCCTGTATAAAGTCACAGTCTTATTGAATTAGGACCCCACCTTTATGATCTCATTCAACCTTAATTACCTCCTAAAAACTCTGTATCCAGATATAGTAACTTTGAGGATCAGGGATTCAACAGATGAACTTTGAGGTGACATAAGTCAGTTCATCGCCAGAGGCATCTGTGACCCTTTGGCAGCCAACACTCACAGCAACTGAGGCATGCCTACAAAGGCCAGGTATGGCAGTTTATTTGCAAAAATGATGGCAATCTTCTTTCTGTACTCATGGCCCTTTCAATATGACTTTGCCACTTCCCTCTCTATTTTACCTGGACTGGCTTTATCAACTATTTTGACCAACAAAATGCAGAAGTGACATTGTATCATTTCTAATCTTAGAGCTCAAAAGGTGTGCTTCCACTTGCTCTCTTGGAGCTTGGATGCCATCACATGAATAAAGCTGGGTTGGCCTGCTGGATAACAGACATCGTCCCAGCCAGTAGCCAGCCAGCCAACAACCACACACATGAATAGAACAGCTAGCCCCCAGTCAGTCCTCAAGCTGACCACAGACACATGAGTGAGCCCAGCAGAGCTTAATTAGCCAAGCCTGGCTGGAGCGGCAGAACTACCCGGCTGACTGGTAAATTTGGGAGCAATAATAAATGGCAGCTGTGTTAAGCTACTAAGCTTGGGGGATGGAGGGGGCTTGTTAAATAGTAATAGATAACTCTTACACTCAATAAAGTGAACCTGGACAGAAATATGGAGTTAATACAGGTCACCAAGCATCTTAAAGCAATAATTCCTACAATTCCTGTTTTGTCAGGGGAGCTTCTTTAAGGAGTAGCTAGTTCTTTGACTTTTTAAAATAATATAAAAACTTAATCTGTCATCAGCAGACATATTTTTCTCAGTAAATATTGAATCAAACTCCTCATGTCTAGTTCAATTACTGTCTAGCCTCAAGGATACATATCTAGATTTAAAATCAATCTTGGTACACTGATCTCACCTCAGCTTTCTTTCTATATTGCAGTGCACAGGAGCTATAAAAGCAAAACATTGTACTCAGAAAAAGAATTTTGGGGCTTATGAACTGGCTTGTCCATTTTTTATTTGTATATTTTGGCAAATAACCTGTCTGAATCAATTTTCTCATGTGCTAAATGAGGATAATATTCTACTACTACAGAAAACTGTCAGAAGGCTCAAATGAAATACCAGTGTAAAAGTCGAGGTGAGGTGAGAAATGTTACAAAAACATGAGTTAATTTGAGAGGTCCTAATCTGTATAACCTCCTTGGAGACTCTGGGATGAAAAGATTTTGAGTGGATTTTGAGAAACATGCTAAAAGTCTGAGCCTTTGAGATAAATCTGGTACCCAAGTTCTTACCCTGAAGTAGAAGACATCTGACATGTGCCTCAGCAAGAGACTCTAATCATGAAACAGAAAACAGCACATTGGAGCATAGCTCAGAATAATTCTGACCTGATTTGAGACATCTGTTCCAAATCCTTCAACAGGGGTAACAATAAAAAGGAAATGTCCTGGTTATACATTGAAGTCCTAAACAAGGAGTTGGCTTTCTGGTTCACACTGGCTAACTGAATACAAACATTTACTCTAGGGGAAGAAATCCCATTAAGATGATAGAAAGCCACATATACATACACATAGAAAGTGAATCCGTAATAGAGTGGAAAATTTGTAAGTGATGCCACTAATCAAATTTTTAGAGGATAGAGAGAAATTCAGACTAGATTGAAAGTAGAAACTAAGAGAGTTGAAGAAGCCTCAATCTCATACAGAAGAAACAGAATGTCAAGCAGGGTGCGACCCCAAATAATCCAAAGAGCAGAACCAGTGGGAACTAGGGGAAAGAGCAGGATGAAGACCATTAGTAAGGTGACTAGGTTAAACGATATCAAAACATTTACATCAGTGTCCACTCATGTCCCTGATGTCATGAGGGGAGTGATTACTTCTTAGAGCTACAGACTCCAGATTCAAGTTATGAGGACACCTCTCTAAAGTGAAAGTTGAGGCATAGAAAGTTCCACAGTAGCTGAGGCTGGAGAAGCAGAGAAGTACCACAACCGATGGTTACTAGGAGGGACTGGGACTCTTGGCATTTATGATATCACTCATACTTCTCCTACATAAGCTCTCAGGGCTCCTGTAAACAGAACCTGTTTCTGTGTTTTATGAGCAGTAATTTTCTTTCTTTCTTTCCCTCTTTCCTTTCTTTCTTTTTCTTTCTTTCTTTCCCTCTTTCTTTTTTCTTTCTTTCTCTTTCTCTCCTTTCCCTCTTTCCCTCTTTCTTTCTTTCTCTCTCTCTGTCTCTCTCTTTCTTTTTTTTTTGATAGAGTTTTGCTCTGTCGCCCAGGCTGAAGTGCAATGGTGCAATCTTGGCTCAATACAATCTCCACCTTTCAGGCTCAAGTGATTCTCCTGCCTCAGCCTCCCACGTAGCTGGGATTACAGATGCACACCACCATGCTTGGCTAATTTTTTGTATTTTTAGTAGAGACAGAGTTTCCCCATGTTGTCCATGTTGTTCTTGAATTCCTGACCTCAGGTGATCCACCCACCTTGGCCTCCTAAAGTGCTGGGATTATAGGCGTGAGCCACTGCACCCAGCCAATGAGCAGTGATTTTCATTCGGTTAGGATTCACATCTATAGCTAAGAACAGACAACTGGGAATATCTAAATATTTGAGGAAAATCAACCACAAAGATATCAAAATAACAAACACAAAGTTCTAAACTCGACAAGTAGAAAAATTAACCCCTGGGGAAATGACAAAATCCAAGCAAATGAAAGAAAACTACAAAGGAGTATAAACACAAGAAATTAAAACTTCAAAATAAGAATAATTAATTTCCTCAGATTGGTTTGAAGAGATACTGTGTTCAAAAGAAAACAACAGATTGTAATGAAAAAGCAACAAGGGAGATCTCCAAAGTAAAAAATGTGACCACCATCTATGGGCAGCTCAAATAGCAAAATGCACACAGCTGAATAGTCAATAGGCAGAAGACCGAGCCCCGTGATTCTCCTACTATGCAGTCCAGAAGAACGAAGACGTAAAAAAATATAGGGGAAAGCCTAAAGAACATGAGGAAGAGGCCCAGAAGAATATTCATTCATTTAGTAGGCATTCTAAAAAGCAGAAGAGAGGGGATGAAGGGGAAGAAATTTAAAAAATAATAAAGTAAAATGTCCTTATCAGATCTTCAGATGAAAAGCCTCAAATTAAAAACTAAAACAAAATGCACTGGGCTTATCTTGATGAAATTTTGGAAACAAACAATAAAGAGACTATCCTAAAACACTTCAGAGAAATAAAGAGCATACCAATAGGAAACAGAATCAGATTAACGTTGAACTTCTTATCTGCAAATACAGTTGCTAAAAAATAAAGGAACAATATTGTTACAAAACTGGAGAAAGGCTGTTTTGAATCTAGAATTCTATGTCTAGCCAAACTCTCACTAAAAGATAAGAACAAGGTAAAGATTTGGGGAGCATGTCCTTACTCAGAAGAGATACCATTAAAAAAAAGAAAACCTTTATAAAAGATTATATATATTATAATAAATACATTTCATATAAATGCATTACATATTATAACAAATACATTTCATTCCCCTTAAGATCCATAAGATATTTACAAAAATTGGACACGTACTTATACATGCACAAACACATACATACAAACACACTCTTGATACATTTCCAAACACAGAATTTATTTCAGCAACAATTTCCTAATTCCAGTGAATAATAAATTAACAACAAAAGAGGAGCAAAAATTATTCCATTTGCTTGAAGATTGTTAAACCTCTTTCTACAATAAATCGTGAGTAAAATCAAAAGTAAAAATTGAATGTATAAACAAATTGGAGCTGAAAGAAGAGAAGATTTATAGGATGCGGTCAAAGCAATGAAATGGGAGAGTTCCCTGATTCCCCTTGCAGAGCATGTGACAGAGGGGCTCACCTGTTCAGTAGCCCCTCTGCTCAACCCCCTTGCGAGAGGGGGGGCATGCAGATGGGCAGGTGCAGAGGCTGGGGTGAGTGCTTTGGGCTGTGGCCCTGTGGTAGTGCCTAGAGGTGGGTGCCTGCAACTCCAGTGTCACAAAGCTCTTTCAGCTTGGCCACCACAGATGGCTTGAGTATTAAACAGCTCAATGGACCTTCTGCCTTCTCACAGAGGCAAAGGACCAGGGGACAGCTTTCTGTATCCCAAGCTCTTCTCCAGCATCCCGGAAAA
Source organism: Plecturocebus donacophilus (assembly GCA_004027715.1). Classification (NCBI taxonomy): domain Eukaryota; kingdom Metazoa; phylum Chordata; class Mammalia; order Primates; family Pitheciidae; genus Plecturocebus; species Plecturocebus donacophilus. The sequence goes on from PVKP010017952.1 coordinate 25,175, forward strand.
ATCGGATCACACACTGAGTTGAAGGATCTATGTGATGTTTTATTGAGTGGTGGAAGTGGCGTTTGGTGGGATGGGTGGGGAGCCAGAAGGGTGGGGGATGGATGAAGTGGGAAGGCGATCTTCCCTGGAGTCGGGCCGCCCAGGGGCTGGACTCCTCTCTGGCTGACCTCAGCCAAACATATCTCGGTGTCCAGATGTTCCTCCTCCTCTTCTCTTTCTCTGCCGCATTGTTTTGCCATCAGTCGGCTTGCCTCCTTGTCTCCTAACCTGTTAGTATGCTCTGGAGCTTGGGGTTTGGGGTTTATATGGGGGCAGGATAGGGAGAGTGGCGAGTCAAAAGGTAACTTTTTGAGCCCCCAAACATAAATGCCTGTTCTCATTTAGGGCCGCGGGTATCCAGGCTGGAGGGTGGGGCCTTTGCTGGGGAACCGCTCTCTTCTAGGTAGTATTTTTGTTTCCTGTACTTGTCAGCAACACACAGAAGAAAATCCATTCCTAAAAACATTTGTAAGAGAACATCAAAACTGAAAAATAAACGAGTATTTGTGAAACCACCTTTGCAAAAATCGTATCAGTAAGAAAATTATGACAGTGGAAGAGATCTGAGCTAACTGCTTTTGTAAAGCTCACGGAAAGCCATCAGGCTTGGGGGAGGAGAGAAGCCTCAATCCTGCTAAGGCTCAAATATGAACAATTGTCAGCCATTATTCCAGAGGTTATAAGATATGCAACTTCCCCAATTACTCCTACGAATAACACCACTACTGTAGATTGACCTTTTGAGATATCTTTTCAAGTTTCTTTGCATGTCTGACACCCATGACTCCACTTGGGATCCCCCAAGTCTGCTCCTCTGGCCCTACCCAGAAGCGATTCAGCAAGCAGGAGGACAGCTTTGACCCCCTATGAATTCATTTCTGCCTCAAAGCAAGCCTAGCCACCTTCATCCCTTCCCTCAAAATGCCTGTGAAATACCTTTAACCTAAAGGCTTTGGAGGACAGTGATTTGAGTACTAACTCCATCTCCCATGTGGTATGGCTGGCCTCACGTCTATTAAACTCTTTCTCTACTACGATGCCATAGTCTTTCTTTGTGCAGCAGGCAGGAAAAACCTCTGAGACAGTTACATTTCAACTAAGAATATTAATAAAATAAAATGAATACAAAGAAATTAAGAATAAAAGAAGATAATTATAAAATAGAAAACTGAAAGATTAATAAAGCTTTGATTAATAAAAACAAACCAATATTGTCTTTTTAAAAGACAAATAAATTAGTCAAATCTTCAGCAAATATAAAAACAGGGAAGAAGTCAGCACTTCTGTAAAGATAGGAACAGAGAAACAATCAGGATCTTATAAGCTCAACTATGAGACCTGAATTGTATTTATTCTGAAGGCTAGGGGGAGCCATTCTAGGCATTTGTAAGGAAAGGAACGGCCATGGTCAGATCTGTGGTTTTGGGAGCAATTTCTCTTGTGGATATGAGGAAGGAAGAGAGGAGAATGAAGTTGGAGATACCAGCATGCAGGCTTTGCAAGAGCACAAATAAAGCAGTGGCAGCAGGGATAGAAGACATGAGAAGCATTCAAGAGATGTTTATAATAAATAAAGTATAGGCTTTGGTGACGGGATGGCAGGGGTAACAAAAACAGAAGAGAAGCAGATTTGGAGGGTAAAGATGAGTTTACGCTCACGCCTGTAATCCCAGCACTTTGGGAGGCCGAGGTGGGAGGATCACGAGGTCAAGAGATTGAAACCATCCTGGCCAACATGGTGAAACCCCGTCTCTACTAAATATACAAAAAAATTAGCTGGGCGTGGTGGCACACACCTGTAGTCCCAGCTACTCGGGAGGCTGAGGCAGGAGAATTGCTTGAACCCGGGAGGCAGAGGTTGCAGTGAGCCGAGGTCACGCTACTGCACTCCAGCCTGGCGCCTGGTGACGGAGTGAGACACTGTCTCAAAAAAAAAAATGTTGAAATGGAGGTACCCCTAAGTCATCCAGATAGAGATGGCACATGGAGTTCAGATATTCAGATAGACAGCTTGGAAGAGGCCTGGATTAGATACCTAATTTGGGTTTAATCTGGGTCTATGATTAATTAATTGCAGGTCCAAGAATAGATTTCATCTTTCATGCCAATTTGGATCAGTTTGTAGTGTCATACTGAAGGCACATGTTCAGAAGGACTGTGAGGCTAAGTTAAGGATGGGCAGGAATGGGTGCCAGGACAAATCAGCAATATATGCCATGGGCCTAGGCCAGAGGTGCAGTGGCAGGCAGGCAGCACATTGGCTGACCCTGTTATAAACAGAGTTGAACTCACGGTCAAGTTTGCCCCCAAACAGGGTATAGCATATGAAGAAAACCATGATCAAGAGGAATCCAATGAATCATCAATATTTAAGAAGTAGATATAAAAGGTTTGTCTTAGGATTAGTTCAGCAATTTTTATCAACCTGGGTTTTTAAGCATTTCACCCTTTTCACAAGGAGTCACAGAATTTTGCCCAGGTTGTATCTGTAAAGTGATGAGGCAATCTGAAGGCTACATGTATCAATTGACTTCATTGCTTTATAGTTACAACAGAATTTTGAGCTGAAAGAATTGTTAATAACAGTGTTTAGGTTTATTGTCCCGATTTTTATTAATACAGAAATCCATTATCTGTTGCCTTTATCCAAAGCCTCACATGTTTGAGATCTAGTAAGTATGGTCCTAAATAATATCCAAAATAAATGCTCTCTTTGGCTTTCCTTAATACACTGCATTGATTTTTTTTCTCCATTCAATAAAGATAGAAATATCCTTATTAAATTTAAATTAGGTTATCCTTATTAAATTTAAATTAGGTTAAAAATGTATGTACTAATACTGAGTTCTTAGGGATAAGATGGCCTAAATCAGAAGCCAGTGAAAACTTTCATAAATATCTAGAACATAAAGTTGACCTGACCATTATAGTATTCTGGAGTCTTAATATGTGGCTCATGAATGAGAAAATATTTGATTGTATTATGCTGTCCTAATAATAGGCTTTGTCCTGGAAGTCAGCATGTGTTTTAGTCTATAATGTGTCAGTAACGACTATGAAACTTTGAGTTAGGTAATTGGTTGCTGGGATGACAAACGTGTTCCCAGTTGCCTGGGACTTTCTCAGTTGTAGCACTGAAACGTTCGCATCTCAGGAAACCTCTTACTTAGCCCAGGGCAAGCTAGCATAATTGGCTGGTCACCATGTTGGTTGCTATCTCTGAACAATTTCCTCATTTGTAAAATGGGATGACTGAATTAAATAACCTGTAAAATCCCAGTCTACTCTAAAATTCTAGAGACAAATAAATGATATATGCAAAAAGATGGCTCCTAGCATAATACAATTTTTCCTGTAACAAAAGGCCAACTATTCAAATATACTGCCTCTGTTACATAGCATAGTATTTTAAATCCCGGAGATTCAATCCCTAAGATTACACAAGTGGGTCACACCCTGACTAACAAAGCAGGATTAACATTTTTCAGGGATCTAAAGCTAGGGGAACTAGGAAACAAGGAAGCAGGGGCCACTGCCTGGGCCATATGAATGCCCCATTTTGGGACTAAGAAGCTTCCACTTCACAGTTTTGCCCATCCTGGCCTGGCCAACATCAGATCCCTTTCCTTTTATTTGGTGGCCATCAATAACAAAGGTCCTGAATAGAGATCAGCCTCCAATCAGAATGAAAGCAGGGCTTTGTGAAGCCATGAATACAACATGCAGTGACCTGGTTTGTATAGGGCTGGTCAAAATAAAAGGAAATCTTTCTCTAGCTGAGACCAAGTGGTTGCTTATCTCTAAGACTCCCAGTGTGAAGTCATTCAGAAAAATAGCAGGTCCCAAAGAGTGTATGTGGTTGTTTTCACTGCCCTGCTTCTTCCTATCAATAATCACTGTCAGACAGTTTTCAACCACTTCTGAGACACAAGCAGTTCTCAATAGGGCCATCTGAGTTTTCCTAGTATCATCTCTCTGAAAGACATTTTATAGCACCAAAAGAAAACTGACTTGTCCTGTTCTGATAAAGTTTGTTAAATCTAAACATGTTTTCTATAGGAAAATAATAAAGGAAAATTAAATGTGGAACATTAGGAGTCCATGGTTCATGCTTCACCAACACTGCCTTTGTTGAGCCAGCTTAATCACTGACAGTTGAGTCAGATATTCTTACCTGAACTTCAACAATAAAACAAAGACTATAGTGTTTTTTCAAGGAAATGAATTGCGGTTACAATATATGGAAAGGTGCAGGTGAATGTACTTTAAAAGAATGGGAGATGGATTCACAGATGCATCTAGTTCCACGAAGAGAAGAACATAATTTAATAATTAGCATCTAGTAAATTAAAATTTTAATATATGGAAGACAGAAGCTAACAGCAATCCTTTTTCTATAGAGAACCAAATAGAAAGTAGGTTTAAATTTATCATGTTTCTCTCCTGCTTAAACATAGCCTCCTACAGCCCACACAACAAATTCCAAGTTCCTGGTACCAGTTATATTCAAGATTTGCCACTGTTTATTCCACCCTAGATTTCCAAACTTAGCTCCCATTTCTGAACCGAAAGCTTGCTCTCTAACCATTCTCTTCTAACCATCATTTCCCAAGTGCCCATGAGCCCTTCAGCCTCAGTGCCTCACTTGTACCATGCCTTCAACCTGGCCTGCCCTCCCCACTTTTATCTTCCTCTTGGTATCATATTTATCCACCAGTCTCTATTCTCACAAAATTTTTCCTTAGTGTTCCGGCCTACACTGATTTCTCCTGCTCCTGAATTCTTACAGCACATATTGTCAAGTACTTCCATTAGGCACTTAATAACCTACTGTGTTAGCTGTTTTGTCACACACATCCTGTCCCAACTAGATGCTTACAGCCTCGAGGGCAGTGCTTTTTATACCATGCATTTCCCTACAACGTTATTAAATTGAACAGAACAATTTACGGAGTCCTGAATTAGGTTACAAAAGCATGCCCTTCCCCAGAGATTAGAAGACTTGCCTATTGGCCTGAAACAATTTAAAGGAAGAATAATTGAAACTGGAGGGATAATAATAGACTCTAGAGGATAATAATAGAAAATAGATAGATAATAATAGATGATAACAATGGACTCCAGAAGGATTCTAAAAGTCTAAAATTGGATACAAATAACAAGCCACTTGTCCTAGGCCAAACAGAAAATAGGATGGAAAATGTGGCAATAGCCATTGACTGAGGTATGGAAATATTTAGCCAAGTAATCAATTGGGTTATAGCTATTATGTCAAACTATTAACTTTCTGTAGTGAATTGACACAGTCAACTAGTATTAAAGAATGATTAGATTCAGAGGTCTCCTGCAAATCAAGCCAAAGCCAGAGTCAGTTTGATTTCCTCCTTTCTCTTTCTTCTTAAATTTATCTCCACAAGAGACTGTGTTTTGGCAGAATAATTGAGTGTATTTATAGCAAACTTGAGGGAAAATTAGAATCTGCATCAAATTTCAAATGATGAAATTTGCTCAGTGACTACCGGTAAATTTTAGTTTAAGACATGAAGACATGAGGAATATGAAAGAGACCAAAGTTTAGAAATGAGACTTCTCAGTACTCTGGTTGGTAGCTCATACGGGATATGTTGTTCTTCCAGAGTCCCTTTGGGATGCCAGATGTCTTGGTTTCTCTCTCCCTTTCTTCCTCTATTTTTTGGTGTCTTAACTTCTACAGAATATATAGAACTGTGCTTCTAGGAGAAAGTAAATGTAATATGCAAGCTCAGCCATGCCAAATGTAAAACAGTTACCATTGAGAAAGTATTTTTCAAAAGGAGAGGGACTAGCTTATCAGTAGGAAGGAATCACTTTCAAGAAAGCACAGTTGATTGAATTTTGTAAAATTGCTGGACCTACATATGAGAGAATATAGAGAAGCTTGGAGTTCATAGGACTCTAGAACAACTTCTCTGGCACGGTTCCAACAATGGATTTCGAATCCTTCTTCTTATAGTTAAGATGTCCACAACCTTAGACTAGGGCTAGGTCAGCCATACGTACATAAATATTCCTATAGAAAAGGAAATGGCACTTCAGTCATATTGTTACCCCTAATCAGACAATTCCACCACCATTTAACATATCTGTTTTCAGGAGCTCCATATTCTTCCATTCCATCCGCTCTCCTCTGTCCCTGAATTCCTTCCTCCTCAGGATATTCTTATGTCTTCCATTTCTGTGGTGGTCCTTCTGATATCTGAGATTTCCCCACCTGTCCTATTACTGTGTCCACCTTTTCAATACCCAATTCTACACTAACCCCTTCTCCCTCCTTCTCTGATAGGGAGCCATTGCAGATGTCTGGCTAGTGAACCAAAGGGTCACCTTAGAAATCACTGCCCTTACCCTCCCTCATCTCCTGCAGACTTTCCATGGCCATCCAGGATCCTCAAACTCCAGCTCAATCAATGCTTCTCTCGGTATTTGCAGTGACTTCTATACTTTACTCAGATCAAAGCCATGTGATAGACATCCCATAAATTTCCTTTTCTCTTTCAGCATATTTCTCTATTTTCTCTCTTCCTTTTCTACCCCTTTCAGTAAAATACCAGACATCTTTCCTAAGTGAATCTTTCCTTCTGTCTCTGTGGTTTATCTCCTCCCACCTCTCCATCAGCTGGCTCCATTTCCCCCTCTTATGCCTGTCGCTTTTGTCTCTCTCTCTCTGGTTTTCGTTTACTCTCTCCAGGTTTTCCACCTACAGCTGTGTGTATTAATTCCATCCTCATTAAAAAAAAATTTTAACCCTGTGTAACAGAAAAACATTTTTAGTTTCATCCTCTAATTTCTTTAACCCCCCTGGGTTTTCCTCTTTAATTATCAAAGGTATCCCATATTTATTTCCTCAGGGAAGGGAGGAAGAGAGGCTACAACAATTTAAAAAAAGAAATACTGAATTTTTGGCTTTTCTATTTCAAAAGTCTAAGCTAATTGGGAGTAAATCATGGAAATAGGATAGGGCAACAGATTTGAGAGAACACATGAGAAAAAGCCATAGACATAGACTGGGAGAAACTATTTTCATAAATATTTCTAATTTAGGGTTTGTATCTATAATATATAAAGTATTAATAAAGTCAATAAAAACATACATTGGAGTTATTTTTGTTCTTTTTTTAAGAAGACAGGCTCTCTCTGTTGCCTATGCTGGAATGCAGTGGCATCACAGCTCATTGTAGCCTCAAATTTCTGGGCTCAAGTGATCCTCCCACCTTAGTCTCCCAAGTATAGGTGAATGACTGGTTACTTATTCATTTATTTATTCTGGTAGATACAGACTCTTGATTGCTCAAGGTTGTCTCAAATTCCTGGCTCTAAGCAATCCTCCCACCTGGGCCTTCCAAAGTGTTGGAGTTACAGGCATGAACCACCAGGCCCAGCGCATATATATATCCATTTGTAAAAGATAAAAGTCTGGCCAGATACTACACAAAAGAAGATATGCAAATAGCAAATAAGAACATGCAAAGGTGCTCAAAATCATTAAATAAAGTACAAACTACAATGGGACACCATGTCACACCGACTCAAAACAAATAGAATAAAAAAGACTGGCATAACTGGTGGTAGGAATGTAAATTAATATAGCCATTTTGGAAAACAGTATGGAGGTTCCTCAGAAAACATAAAATAGAATTACCATATGATTCAGCAATTCTGCTTTTGGGCATATATCCAAAGGAATTGAAATCAGTATGTTAAAGAGATATCTGCACTCCCATATTCATTGGAATATTTTTTGCAATACCTAAAATATGGAAGCAACCTAGGTATCTTCGTCGGATAAATGCATTTTTAAAAGGTGGTATAATATGCAAATGGAATACTATGCAACCTGAAAAGAAGGAAATTCTGTCATTTGGGACAACATGGATGAATCTGGAGAGCATTTTGCTAAGTGAAATAAGTCAGGCACAGAAAGACGAATACCACATGATCTCACTCATATGTGGAATCTAAAAAAGTTGAACCACAGAAGCTGAGAGTAGAATGGTGGTCACCAGGGGCTGGGGAGGTTGGTGGGCAGGGAAAGGGGAGATGTTGATCAAAGGGTACAAAGTTTCCGTTAGACTAGAAGAATAAGCTTTAGTCATTTATTGTACATATTGCTGATTATAATAATGCGTTTTATATTTCAAAATTGCTAAAAGAGTAGAGTTTTAATGTTTTTACCATAAAATGGTAAGTATGTGAGGTGATGGATTTGTTAATCAGCTTGCTTTAATTATTCCACAAGATAAATATGCTGCATATCAAAATATCAGGTTGTATCCCACAAATATATATAATAAATACTTGTCAATTAAAAATAAAATTTAATATAAAAAAACAGGCATACAAAATATTGGTGAGGATGTAGAGCAACTAGAATTCTTAAATGTTGCTAATGGGAATATAAATACTATTTTGAAAAACTTTTTGGCAGTTTCTTATAAAGTTAAACAGAAACCTACCCATGACCCAGAAATCCCATTCAAGGTCCTCACCCGAGAGAATTGGGAAAATAAAATGTCCACAGAAAGACTTGTATAAGAAAATTTTATTATAGTAGCTAAAGCCTGGAAACAACCCAAATGTTCATCAATAACTGAATGGATAAACAAATTATGGTACAGCTATACAATGGATCCTACTCAGAATTAAAAAGAAACAAACTATTGATACACTCAATATCATTGATGAATTTCAAAAATAATATTTAGAGGGAAAAAACCCAGAAAGTACATACTATCTGATTCCATTTATATGAAGACCAAGAACAAGCATACCTAATCCACAGTGAGAGAAATTAGGAAAGTGATGGTTCTCTGGTATTAGGGAAAGGAAAGAATTGACTGGAGGAGGGAAGGAAACTTTCTGGGATAATGGAAGCATTATATATCTTAACAGAACTGTAGGTGTCATAACTGCATGTATTTGCCAAAATTCACTAAACTGAAAATTTAACATATACCAATTTTATTATATGTAAATTATACCTCTATTTTTTTTAAAAAAAAAAACCTCAAAAGTAGAAAAAAGTGAAAATGTGTATATCTCTATATAGTCCTCAAAGATTGCATCTGGGTTTTATTTGTAGAATATCTTACATTCAATGATTCACACTCTATAGGTACTTTATAATGTTTGGTAAATTGTTGATTTCAAGGTATAGTCTTAAGAACTAAACTAAACTGTTTCAGCCTTCAAAAAGGATTTTTTTTTTTTAAACTGGGGAGTCTAGCATTGCTGTGTTTGAAAGTATCAATATTCAAGTCAATAAATTCGCTTTTTTTTTTTCATTGTAGTCATTGAGGGCTGGTGAAAACCAAGGTACTCAAAGAAAAAATAAATGTTAAGCTCTGGGATGGCCTAGTCATGTCGATCTGTTCACTTACTGGGTTTCTAATGCCCAACATGTAGCTGTTGTAGGCATTTATTCATTCATTTATTCCATAAACATTAAATGCCTAGATATTGTCGCATTTGATGTTTACGAAATAGATGAACAAGTCACGATGGGTAGAAGAAAGAATCTAAAAGGGTTATTAGATAAGGAAAAAAGGTATGATTCCTAAAGATAGTTACTCTGACTATAATTAATATTAGACCTGTAATTATATTACATTGACCATGTTATGAATTTTGCATCATTGTCACTTCCTAAGTATGTTACAGAAGGAAGTGAGTGCTGGATAATAGGAAGTGTTGGATTAACCATGAATGAATAATTCAAAGTTGATTTTATATACCCAGGACTGAGACAGGAATAACAGAAAGATCTTTAGAACTTTTTCTTTTGAAATTAATGTTTATTTTTCAATTGACACATAATAATTACACATATTTATGGGATACAGTGTGTTGTTTCAATGCATGTATATGTTGTTTAATGATGAAATCAGAGTAATAATCATATCTCTTACCCTAAACATTTATCATTTCTTAATAGAGATAACATTAAAAACCTCTTCTAGCTATCTTGAAATATATACAACATTGTTCTTTGCTATAGTCAACCTTCTGTGTACTAGAACACTAGAACTAACTCTTCCTTTCTAACTGTAACCTAAATACCCATTGATAGGTGAATGGTACGTTCAGGGTGAACCTGGAGGACAGTATGCGAAATGAAATAAGCCAGGTACAGAAAAACAAACATCAAATAATCTCACTCATATGTAGAATCTAAAAATGTTCATTTCATGGAAGGAGAAAGTAGAACAGTGGCTACCACAGACTGAGGAGGGTAGGAGAGAGAGGGGACCAGAAGAGGTTAGTCAATAAGTACAAAGTTACACTTAGAATGCTTATTAAGGTTGATAAGCATATTATGACGGTTCAAGGTTCATAATTTAGCTGCTATTGTCCACACAGAAAACATGTTAGGTCACTTATAAATTATACTACAATATTCTCTCGAGTTATTATGGTAGGTTATTCTAACTAAAGGCAAACGTATTTTAGTTTGTCTAGGATCTACCAAGATCTTCAGTGCTGGAAAGTGTTAACGGGGGAGGGTGCCCAGGTTCTTGGCGTTTTGAACAGAGAATTGAATAAAAACACACCAACAAAGCGAGGAAAGAATAAAGCAGCAAAAGCAGAGATTTATTAAAAATGAAAGTACACTCCACAGGGTGGGAGCAGGCCTGAGCATAGGGGCTCAAAAGCCCAGTTACAGAATTTTTTGGGGTTTAAATACCTTCTAAAGGCTTCCATTGGTTCCTTGGTACATGTCCTATGTAAATGAAGAGGCTAAAGTGAAGTTGTAAAGTCATTTATTTGGTGTATGCCTTATGTAAATGAAGAGGATATTTCCTGTCATAGCTGATGTGTTTCCATTTGATTTAGATCTAGGAAGTCCTTAGGTTCCCTGCCTCCAGGCCCTATTCTCCTGCCTCAGAAACACAGCTCTGATTTTGCTACACCCTAATCTGTATCAAATTATCTCAAAGAGCATTCCAGTTTTGTTTTGATTTGTTTTGTTTTTCTGAGACAGAGTCTCGCTCTGTCGCCAGGTGCTAGACTGGAGTGCAATGGCGCGACCTCGGCTCACTGCAACCTCTGCCTCCCAGGTTCAAGCAATTCACCTGCCTCAGCCTCCCGAGTAGCTGGGACTACAGGTGCGTGCCACCTTGCCCAGCTAAATTTTGTATTTTTTTAGTAGAGATGGGGTTTCACCATGTTGGCCAGGATGGTCTTGATCGGTTGGCCAGGATGGTCTTGATCTCTTGACCTCGTGATCTGCCCACCTCAGCCTCCCAAAGTGCTGGGATTACAGGCGTGAGCCACCACGCCCGGCCAAGCATTCCAGTTTTTAAGAAAAGTTTTCAGAGAAATATTCTTTTAAATAAACTCTAAAATAAAAATCTCTTGCATTTAACATTGGCAGGGTGAAAAAGGGATATCTCTAAACCTGTCATTCTCAGAAATTCTTGTATGAACATATTAGTAAGAGAAAAAAGGAAGGAGAGAAGATGGGAATAGAATTCAATGAAATGGAAATTAAAGTAGCAGGAATAGGAAGATAAAGACAAGAATAAAAGAAGATGACAGGCAAAAGGAAGACATGTGAATTAGCCATGGAAATGAGATACAAATACAGCCAACATCCGTCCTCATATGGCCACTCACTATGGCCCTGCAGGAGGCAGAAAGAGAGAAGACAAATGGGACTTCGTATTTGCTTTCTTTAAACTCCCATTCCTAAATCTGGCCTTATTATCCCCTTGTTTTAAGGGAAACATCTTATTAAAGGCCTTCTTTCCATTGTTCAAATCTCCAAGACATTTTACAGAAGTGAAGCAATGGTGCTAAACTTTAGGGTGACAGTAGGAAAGGAAACAAGAAAAAGAGGGAAAGCTTCTTTCCCAGTCTAGGGAACTTTGCTTCAGTTCTGGCTGAGTGTCCTGTGTGGGATATAACATTTTCTTCTGAATGTACTTCATCATGCTGGTAGCGGAAAAACACACTGTAAGCAGTAGTGGCAGCTTCTGAGCTCAGGCTTTCAGGACTCCTCTGCAGGTGCTTTAACAGGCATTTATTTCCTTCCTTTCATTCCCTTCCCTCCCCTTCCCCTTCCTTCCTTCCTTCCTACCTTCCTTCCCTCCTTCCTTTTCCTTACTTCCTTTCTTTCCTTCCTTCCTTCCCTCCTCCCCTTCTTCTTTCCTTTCCTTCCTTCCCTCCCACCTTCCTTCTTTCCCTCCTTCCTTCCTTCCTTGTTTCCCTCCTTCTTCCCTTCCTTCCCTCTTTCCTCCCTCACTCCTTCCCTTCCTTCTTTATTTTTTTTAAATTAAAGCTTATTTTCAAAAATACTTTCCACTGTAAGTCTCAGCTGGGGTGAAGAGGCAGCGACACGGTTGCCTCCACTCTTCCAGTGAGCTTCCTAAGGCTGGCCTCACTGATCCCCACTTTGCTTCTTTCCCCAATGCCTCCCTTCCTCTTCAGTCCCCAAAAAGATCTGATGTTGCATTCAAGGAAAACACGGAAAGGCATTTCAATCCCATTTTGGAAGCCACTCCTTTTTTTCTGTAAAAGATACTTTCAGCTTCATAGGTAAATGTTTTTAAAAACAAATTTTCTTAAAATCTGAGTCCTTAGTATTGCTTAATTCTAATCCCTCCTTCTCTTAATAAAGATTCTGAAAAGCCTGCCTTCCCTAACCTCACAACAGCTACACATTACCTACAGTGTTTCATGCTATTTACTTAGGCTTTGTTTCAGCAGCCACAATACCTCAGTCAATTTGGCATTTATTCCATATCCACATATGCCAGAATTATCTCAGAGTATTTAACACACACACTGAAATATCTGCAAAGGGATGTTTTACCTGCAGGAGAAAAGTCAGTACAAATTGAGTATATTTTCGTCCTCTATGCCTTAGGGCGAATCTTCTTGTTCAGGCTTTTTCCCCTCTACAGTGCCTGAAAAGAAGAGAGCACAGCATTGTGTTGCCTATCCAAATATGGGGCCAGAACTTCAGGTTCCATGGGTGGAGGAAAAGGTAAACTATTATTGAATGCCCACTATGTACAAGACTTTGATGCTAGGTGTTTTGTCTACATTTTAAAATTTAATCCTCACAATCCCCTCATGATGTAAATATAATTATTCCTATTTTCCAGATGATGGAACTGGAGCAGAGAGAGGGTAAGTGTTAGGCAGTTGAGAGTTCTATCACATTCCTTGGCTGGGTGCGGTGGTTCACGCCTATAATCCCAGCACTTTGGGAGGCCCGAGGCAAGCAGATCACCAGGTCAAGAAATGGAGACCATCCTGGCCAACATGGTGAAACCTCGTCTCTACTAGAAATACAAAAATTAGCCGGGCATGGTGGTGGGTGCCTGTAGTCCCAGCTACTCGGAAGGCTGAGGCAGGAGAATCACCTGAACCCAGGAGGTGGATGTTGCAGTGAGCAGAGATTGAGCCACTATACTCCAGCCTGGCAACAGAGAGAGACTCTGTCTCAAAAAAAAAGAGTTCTATCAGATTCCATTATATAACCTACTTCTTTGCCTTCACCAGATTGTTCATATCAAACCCAAACACGTAGCTATGACAACCCTAGGGGATCCTAAATCTGGTCCTGCCTTGGTTGGTGATTTCACAAAGGTCATGACAATGAGCAAGTAGCCATGTCTTCCTCTTCTGAGTAGACTGAGGTCACAGTGCAGGCAAACCACCTGAATCATCTGTGTGCAGAGGTCACCAAGAACACAGACAGGGGTAGGTAGCTGCCTAGGTTTCAGTTGGCTATGTGACTTTGGGGTTGTTTGTGTATTTATTCATTCATGCATGCATGCATATTTCAGTCTACAGGTATTTATTGAGTGCCCATTATGTGCCAACCATCCCAGATTTTGAGAAAACAGTAGTACACAAAACAAATCAGGCCATCACAGAGGCTACAGAGTTAGGGAATGTAAAACACTATGTCTCTACTTTCTTCTTGTGTGAAGTGGAAGTAGCAGAACCTCCTTCATGAGGTTGTGCTAAAGATTAAGTTAATCTTTAACGTTAAAGATTGAACTTTAAAATTAAAATATTTTTTTTTAACTTGAAAATTAAAATCTTTATCTCTAGTACAAACTGAGCTAAAATCAACATAGGTGATAACAGCGGGACTTTTGGTGTATAGGGACGGAGTGACAAGGAACAATTGTCCTCCAAAGTGCCGGGAGTAATTACCTGTCACATTTAGTTGAAAGGAGAAGACTCTAATGTGAACTGCTAGGCTATCATTCATTTAAGTGCTAATGAAAATGTCAAGCTGAATTGAGGGTCTCATTTTCCTGAAAATTTCAGTGTGCAAAGTAGTCTTCGGGTTTATTTTTGCCTGGTACAGAAATTAAGGTCTCCTCAGAGAAAGCAAAGTACAGGTGTTACAGTAATTATTTTAAACAACCCAAGCTTAAGCTTAAGAGAGAGTGCTTATTTATAATACCTTTTGAAAATCAGACTTTTTTTTTGGTCCTCTCTCTCTCTTTTGGAGAGCTGGAACAGTAGCTAATCTGCTTTATAAGTTTCAGGAGCTAATAGGAGTGCACAGAACAATGATTTGATTGGCTAATGGTTTCCTACCCATTCCAAGGACTTTCTGGACTTCACAAGTCATGGGTTCCAATACAGACAGCACTAGGAGAGTATAGGGGTCGGCCCAAGTTTCAATAATCAACTTCCTGAAATTAAGGGGAAGATGGGTAAGAAATGAGACATAGCTACAAAAAGCTTAATCATCTGCCCAACATCTCAGGTACTAAATACATCTTCCAGGTAGTGACCCCAAATCTCTCCCTTTGATTGTAGACTTTGGAATTTTAAAAATCACAAATTTTGTTCACTTCATTTCTGAGAATACTTTGTGGTGTTCTCAATTAGGGGGGAAAAAAGGTCATTCTATTTCAAACCTATTCATTAGAATTTTAAAAAGAAAGAAAGGAAAACAAATTCTTTCATTTAGCCTATGCTTCAAATAAATATTTATTTGGTTCAGGGTTAGCAAGCCAGTCTGGTAGTTATGGTTTTTGATACAAGTTTCAATGTGGTTTAAATTCCTGCCCAAGAGGTATAAAAAGACACAGAAGTGAAGTGAAATCTAAATAAAGACAATGAGGAAGAACCGAAAGGGATTCTTTTGGAGACATTTTCTAGCAAACATACCTTATAATGACGATCTTGGTTAAAATTTATAGTTATATGATGTTTCCATTCACTGAATCCCCTTTATTTTTACACAGAATAATGTAACTATGACTTCCCTACCTCTTCAAGAATCAACAGGACAAAGTCAAGAGCTTCAGATAGTTTTCTGAGTCTGCAGGCCAGCCCCTCCGAAGAGGTAGAAAATGTCTGGCTGTGGCCTGCAAGCCTCCCTCATTAGGGGCTTGAAGGGATCATTTTAGCTGATCTCTTTAGACTACACAAAAACCAGTTATAAGTTTCTTGGCTGGAAATCAATGCTATATTGATTTTCAACTTATTGGTTTTCTGAATTGCATGGGGTGGTTCATAGGAATAAGCTGGCTGGGCTATCTCAGCTGACTTCCATGAACACTAACTGCATGTCACTTGTATGTGAATCTGGATGCCAAGTAGGCTGGTCTTTGGTAGAAAAACTAAAAATCACTGGATGTTTCTGTATGCATGTGTGTGACAGCACTACCTAGCTATCTCTGAAAATGTTCTCCAAGAATTATTCCAGGATATTTTTAAAAGTTTAAAAGAAAAAAATGTTGAATACAAAATCCTATGAAGCAGGTTTAATTTAAGCCGTGACTCAGCCCATACATGGAAATTTTGATTACACAATAGAAATTAAACACAAGTAACTATTATTTACTCAAGAAAAGCACACTCACATATTTGCCAAGGGTGAAAAATAAAGATGTGATTTTTCCTACTGAGTAGGAAGGCATCATAGATTTTGCAGAATGATCTTTATAGGTCTGAATCATGGAGGGAAACAACCAGGCTAAGCCACAAAATAGACTGAGTCTTCTGTCCCTGAGTAGACTTGGTCCAATATCAATGATGAGAAAGCTCTGATCCCAGCTTTGAAGATGGCAATCTAGCTCCAGGGTCTAACTCCAACTGTTGCATACAGAAGAGGTTCTATGGTGTCACAAGACCTGAGTTGGAGTCCCGACTCTGTGAATTTGGGTATGCCACTCAGCCTCTTTGAAGGTAAAATTAGATTTTATAATGGAGAGATTCTTAGGTACCAGGTGCCCCAGTCAGCCCAAATCAGAATTCAGGGTCTAGGTATTACCGCTTAGGAACTGGAAGATATGGTGATTCCCGAGTCTATTTTATGAGTTTATTTGCATACAAGTAAGAGGTAGTTAAGTTATAAATTTGAACAGAAATGTATATTGAGAGGGAGTAAAAAATAGGATTATAGAGAAAATTATATCTAATCTCCAGCCTGAAGCCTATTGGCTAAAGGGTTGAAGGCAAAGGTTGAAGGAACTCTTTTACTCCAAATTTTAAAAGGGCTGAGACCCTCACATGGGTGTGTGTGAAAACACATGGGACATTCCAGAAATACCTAGAGGGAGTAAGGGAAGAAGAAGGAGGGTGTTAGGATGTTCAGCAGCAATGTTTGAAGAGGATCTGAGCCAGTGAAATTGTGATAAAGATGTTAACATGACTTTGTTCCCCCAGACATGAAAGACCATTTAATCCTCATAATAACATGAGGAAATAAATATCATTATCCCTGTTTACTCCATTTCTGGGTTTCTGAAAGTAGATAGATGAAGTTAATGCTGTTAACTGTGCATCATAAGATTTGAGTTCTTTCCAGTAAGTAAATCATACTGTCTTTGGCACTAAATCCTGTTCATTTGGCTACTTGCAGCTATAAAATTCTTAAAGAAAACAGACAACTGAAAGGGATGCTCAAATTGTTTTAGATACAGGAGAATTAATAGTGTCAAAAAGACAGTGAGCAGGGAATAGGTTTGAGAACAGCCTAGGTATAAATCAGGATGCTCAAATTTTTATACTTTCTGCATCAACACTTTTCTTTCTTAGACTCACATGAAAACAGAGTAGAAATACTGAGGCAGAGATCTCTCTTAGTGCCCTTGCAGAGGTCAAACACTTTCTTATCTAACTCTGATTTACTTGGGTTGCATGGAAATTGGTGAGCTTGGCTTGATCACTAATGGTTCTGGCATTTCACACTGGAGACTTAAGCCATTTTGGCCAATGCCTGGGTTTGCCTTGGAGTAACACAGTAAGAAGCTGTCTCAACAAGCAGTTTCAATTATTTTTGACGTGGTGACCTTAGATTGTAAAGAAAAACCTCAACAAGGGTGAGATACTCTCTAGCAGTTTTAGTTTTACTTAAGGTCATGCCTGAGATATCTGGATTTTTCAATTCTGAATGGAACCACACAAATCTTGCCTTTCTCAGAAGGAATTTCAGTCATTTATCAAGAGCAGAGAGTTCTTTTCATGTTTTAGAAATACAGGTTATGTTCCGAGGGGCCAGGATCACTTTTCCTGCAGCATGGGGCCAGCTCTACCTAGGGAATCATTAAGCCTATTTGATTTAGAAAAATATGCATATAATTGACTCAAAAGAGAGTCTGTGTTTATGCAGTTCTTCTTATTTATTTATTTCACATCCATTTTCACAAAGTGCTTTCATATTATTTTCTCCCTGATTTTCACCAATTCTCTGTGGTTTTGGAAGGTCAAATAACACTGTACTCCTTTATAGATAAGGAAACTTGAGCCCAAGAAAGCTTACTGCATATGAAGTTCTTAAGGGTAACTGATGGCAGAGGTATTATGACTCCTTATTCTTTGCACTGATTTATAAGTGTTCCATTTACTTATTGCTGTGTAAACTACTCCAAGCTACTCATAGATTCAGAGCATCAGGAATTTAGCCAGGACACACTGGAAATGGCCTATGTCTTCCCCTCAAGGTCTGGGGCCTCAGCTAGGAAGAAAGCTGACAACCGGGGTTGGGATCATCTAGAGGCTTAAAGAAGACTCACATCTAGCAAGGACAACTAGAACACCAGATGCAAATAAACCAGAGCACCTACACGAAGCCTCTCCACGTGGCTTGGGCCTCTCACAGCATGTCATCTGCATTCTGAGGAGCACTTCCAAAAGGGAGCACCCAGAGAGGGAGTGTTCTAGAGAACTAGGCAGGAGCTGAATAGCCTCAGATGTCACACAGCAACCCTGCTGCTGCATTCTCTTGGCTACAAGTGAGTCACTAAGCCCAGATTCAATGGAAGATGACTCTTGGTGGAAGAGTGGCAGAGTCACATTTAGAAGAGCATTTGTGATGGGAGATGCTACTATGGACATTTTTGAAAAATGTCATCTTTCACTGTAAGCACAAATATATTTCCTGCACAAATAACAGGGAAATAAAAGAGAAAAAAATCTGAACTAGGGCTTTAAATGGCTATGAAAGAACTAAACATATAGAGCTTTCCTACACACCAATAATAATAGGTACAAAAATAAAGTGGAGCACTGGACACAGTGGCTCATGCCTAGATCCCAGCACTTTGGGAGGCCAAAGCAAGCGGATTGCTTGAGCCCAGGAGTTCAAGACCAGAGCCTGAGCAATATGGTGAAACCCTGTCTCTACAGAACATATAAAAATTAGCCAGGCATGGGGGAGTGTGCCTGTAGTCCCAGCTACTTGAGAGGCTAAGGTGGGAGGATCATATGAGCCAGGGAGGTTAAGGGCGCAGTGAGCTGTGACTGTACTACTGCACTCCAAGTTGAGTGACAAAGTGAGACCCTGTCATGAAAAAAAAATGCAAAAAAGATGGAAAAAAAATCCCATTTACATCAGCATGACAAAATATAAAACGATTTAGAAAAAAGTTTTAAAATTATATGAGCACATGTGAAGGAAACATCAAATGTTCTGAAAGATTTTTTTAATTAAATGAGGATATATGTTTCTTAAAAATGTCCTTTCTAACCAATGTCATACATCATATTCCTGAACAGTGTTATTTTCTGCTCCAAATGTAACTCAGTTACTGGTATCAAAACAGAGGTATAAACCAATGGAACAGAACAGAGGACTCAGAAGTAATGCCACACATCTACAACCATCTGATCTTTAACAAACTTGACAAAAACAAGCAATGGGGAAAGGATTCCCTGTTTAATAAATGGTGTTGGAAAAACTGGCTAGCCATATGCAGAAAGCTAAAACTGGACCCCTTCCTTACACCTTATACAAAAATTAACTCCAGATGGATTAAAGATTTAAACGTTAAGACCTAACACCATAAAAACTCTAGAAGAAAACCTAGGCAATACCATTTAGGACACAGGCATAGGCCAGGACTTCATGACTAAAACACTGACAGCAATGGCAACAAAACCCAAAGTTGACAAATGGGATCTAATTAAACTTAAGAGCTTCTGCACAGCAAAAGAAACAATCATTAGAGTGAACCGGCAACCAATAGAATGGGAAAAAACTTTTGCAATCTACCCATCTGACAAAGGGCTAATATCCAGAATCTACAAAGAACTAAAACAAATTTACAAGAAAAAAACAAACAATCCCATCAAAAAGTGAGCAAAAGATATGAACAGACACTTTTCAATAGAAGACATTTATGCGGCCAACAAACATATGAAAAAATGCTCAACATCACCAGTCATGAGAGAAATGCAAATCAAAACCACATTGAGATACCATCTCACGCCAGTTAGAATGGCAATCATTAAAGAAAAGAGATAATAACCAAATACATGCAATAAAAAACAATAAAGGGGATATCACCACAGATTCCATAGAAATTCAAACCATCATCAGAGATTATTACAAACAACTCTATGCACATAAACTGGTAAACCTGGAAGAAATGGATAAATTCCTGGACACTTG
>PVKP010017953.1:0-45111 GCA_004027715.1 Plecturocebus donacophilus
AAGCAATGCTTAAACAGCAATGCCTAAACAGCAACTTTATTGTGCACATAGTTAGTATATATATCTTTTGCCTACAGTAATTACAGAAACAAATACCATAGTAATTACAGAAACAAATACCATTGTCTTATACATGAAAGGGAACAGAAAGTCCTTGGGATACAAGCTCAGGCAGCAGATACCATTAATCTTATACATGAAAGCAGCACATAAGAACAATAGTAAAATCAGATACATAATCAGGTACAATCAAGTCACGCAGGTGGGTCTTGGTATCGGGGTGGGGAAACCTATAGTTAAAAGTTACTGACCTTTGCAAGGCACCAGAGTGGCAGAAACCTATTATATTTGTGCAGTCACAAGAATGGGCACAGGACCCAATAGCGGGTAAACAAAGTCATAAATCAGATACAGAAACTGGACACATTGTCCTGTCAGACCATATGCAGGTCACATCACAGTCTCACAAGGTTCTTTTTATAATTCTTTTACCTACAGTTCCTACTTTCCCATAGCTCGACTGCCTCCAACGGGAAACTGTGTCCGGGCTCAAGCTCACCATATGGCGAGGCCCAATTCCGAGGGGCCTCACATGGGAACGCTCCCCACACCACCATACCCAGCCCTTTATAAAATTTTAACATAGATTCTGTAAGTCTCAAAATGGATTTGTGATTACTCCTTTTTTCTAATCTCAGTTTAAGTCTTTTGCCCATTTTTCTACTGGGTGGTTTTATTGTTGTTGTTTTGCTGTTGTTGTTGTTTGAGAGTCTTGCTCTGTCTCCAAGGCTGGAGTGCAGTGGTGTGATCTCAGCTCACTGCAACCTCCACCTCACAGGTTCAAGAGATTCTTCTGCCTCACCCTCCCAAGTAGCTGGGATTAGAGGCACCTGCCACCAGGACCAACTAATTTTTGTGTTTTTAGTGGAGATGGGTTTTCTCCATGTTGGCCAGGCTGGTCTTGACCTCCTGACCTCAAGTGATGCACCCACCTCAGCCTCCCGAAATGCCGGGTTACAGGTGTGAGCCACAGCACCTAGCCTGGGTGATTTGTGTTACTGATTGCAAGAGTTCTTTTGTTTATTTTGGATATTATTTCTTAATTTCATCTCTTACCCAGTCTGTGGCTTCTATTAATATTTAGGTGACTTTTTTTATACAGATGTCATTCATTGTATGTTCATTTTAATGTACTTAAATTTGTCAGTCTTTGATAGTTTGTGTTTTTGTATCTGAGAACTCCCTCCCTACTCCAGAGTCCTAGATATTCTAATTATTCTTCTAAATTTTTTTTTTTTTCCTGAGACGGAGTCTCACTCTTGTTTCCCAGGCTGGAATGCAGTGGAGCAATCTCAGCTCACTGCAACCTCCGCCTCCTGCGTTCAAGTGACTCTCCTGCCTCAGCCTTCTGAGTAGCTGGGGTTACAGGTGCTCGCCACCACACCTGGCTAATTTTTGTATTTTTAGTAGAGATGGGTTTTCACCATGTTGGCCAGGCTGGTCTCAAATTCCTGACCTCATGAGCCATCCACCTTGGCCTCCCAAAATGCTGAGATTACAGGCATGAGCCACCATGCCTGGCCCTATATTTTTTTAAGTTTTGCTTTTCCACGTTTAGATCTTTGGGGTGTGTGTGTGTGTGTGTGTTTTGAGATAGGGTGGCTGTCACCCAGGCTAGAGTGCACTGGCCTAATCACAGCTTACTGCAGCCTCAAATTCCTGGGCTCAAGCAGTCCTCCCACTTTAGCCCCCAAGTGCCAGGATTACAGGCATGAGCCATGTCCCCAGCCTGTTTTTGTTTCTCTCAACAGGGTCTCACTCTGTCACCCAGGCTGAAGTGCAGTGGCACAATCATAGCTCACTGCAACCTTAAACTCCTTGGGCTCATCACTTCAGCTTCCCACTTTAGCCTCCTGAATAGCTAGGACTATAGGCATGCACGACCAGGCCCAACTAATTCTTAAATTTTTTGTAGAGACAGTGTCTCACTATGTTGCCCCAGGTCTCAAACTCCTGGCCTTAAGGGATCCTCCCACTTCAGCCTCCCAAAGTGCTGCCAATACAGGTATGAGCCACCGTGCCGTCTCATATTTACATATTTAATCCACTTTGAATTTAGTTTATGTGTAACATAGGAATCTGTTTTTTCATATATAACCGTTATAGAGGCATGGGTCATCCAGTTCATTTTTCATGCCATTGCTGTTATATTTTAAACACGGGGACCAGGCACTACTCCGGAGGCTGAGGTGGGAGGATCACTTGAGCCCAGGAATTTGAAGCTACAGTGAGCTGTGATCACAGCACAGCACTCCAGCCTGTGTGACAGTGAGACCCCCATCTCTTTTAAAATATATCTATATATTATATATATATATATGTTATATATATATGAGTTTTCTATGTTGATAAATAAAACCAAGCTATAATTTTTTCCCTTATACCATCTTTATAAGGCTTTAACATTGAGATTTTCTAAGTCTCAAAATGAATATAATTAGTCCTTTTCTAATCTCTGAAACAGTTTAAGAAAAGCGTTCCTTAGTTTGATAAAAATTCATCTGCACAGTTTTAGAAGTCTAGCGTCTGTGAGGAGTAGGGCTTGGGGGAGAGTATATACTTTTTCTTTTTTTTTTTTTTTTTTGAGACAGAGTCTCGCTCTGCCACCCAGGCTGGAGTGCAATGGCATGATTTCGGCTCACTGCAACCTCCACCTCCCAGGTTTAAGCGATTCTGCTGCCTCAGCCTCCTGAGTAGCTGGAATTACAGGTGCCCGCCACCATGCCTGACTAATTTTTGTTTTTACTAGAGACAGGGTTTCGCCACGTTGGCCGAGCTTGTCTTGAACTGGCCTCAAGCAACCCACCTGCCTCAGCGTCCCAAAGTGCTGGGATTACAGGTGTGAGCCACCGCGCCTGGCCGTCTTTTTTTTTTTTTTAATTTTAAAATCTTCACTTGGATGTTACATTTCAAAGGCAAAATTGACAAATCCAATTTTATTGACTGATATTCCAAATAAGGCTGCTTTCTTCAGTGGTTTGTTTTGTAGCTGATAGCTACTCCCTCCTCTGTTCCAGTTCTTCTGCTATAGCACTTATAACATTGCTTTGTAATTATTTTTACACGTTGGCTTACTGCCAGATGGAAACCCCCTGGACAGGATTGCACTTTATTCATATTTGTGCCCCAGTATGCAGCATGGTTAACCCTATTCTTCAGGATTCTGTATAATCCTACATTTACATGGTTAAGAAGAGGTGCACCATTCCCTCCTACCAGTCCCTGCTCCAACTGGGGCTATTTGGTAGGCCAAGCAAGGCCAGAGTCCTCCCAGGCACATTATAAACAGAAAAAAAACTTAACATCATGAAATGATTTGACATTGCCAACCATGTCATTCTTTTTCAATTTCACTTGCTGTCTCAGTTCTGCCACTTGGTAGTTGTGTGGCTGTGGAAACTTTACTACCTATCTTAGAGGGGCTTTCTGAAGATTGTGATAATGTATGTAAATCACCTGGTATCCAGAGGGTGCTTACTAAGTGCTAACTATAAATTACTTAAAAACATGGCTGGGCGCAGTGGTTCATGCCTATAATCCCAGCACTTTGGGAGGCCGAGGCAGGTCAGCCTGGCCAACATGGTGAAACCCCGTCTCTACTAAAAATACAAAATTTAGCCAGGCATGGTGGTGAGTACTTGTGATCTCAGCTACTCGGGAGGCTGAGGTGGAACTGCTGGAATCTGGGAGGCAGAGGTTGCAGTAAGCCAAGATCGTGCCATTGCACTCCAGCCTGGCCGACAACAACGAGACTCCGTCTCAAAAAGAAAAGAAAACACAATTTCCTTCAGCTATAGTTGTCTTTTGATTTTCTTCTCTTAAGCTATTTCTTCTCAGTTGCATTTGTGGGTTTGTTGTTGTGAAACAGAAAAAATCAAAATGCCTTTGGGGAAGCCACCCCTCCTCCCTCTCTGTAAAATCCTCTTTTTTTTTTTTTAATTTTTTTTTTTTTAAGAAGTGGTTTCACCATGTTGGTGAGGCTGGTCTTGAACTCCCGACCTCAGGTGATCCGCCCGCCTTGGCCTCCAGAGTGCTTGGATTACAGGCGTGAGCCACCAAGCCCAGCCCAATCCTATTTCTCTTCGTATGGTTAAGAGGTTCACCAGTCTCTGTCCCACGCAAGGCTGTTTGGTAGTCCAAGCAAGGCTAGAGACCTCCTGGCAACTTTTGTTAGTCCTCTCAGAAAAGATGTTCTTCCTTCCACTAGAGTTGCTAAGCAACTCCAAAGATGAGGCCCATCTTTGCCATCACATGGAAAGAAAAGCAAAACCAAGAGATGGAGTTGTGATGTTATCCTTTGATCCCAGTTTCTAGCTACACCTCAAGCCAGTGAACCATCCCTCTGAGAAAAATAATAAATTGCCTTTTTAATGCTAAGGCCAGTTTGAATGGGGAGTATGTCATTGCAAACAAGATTCCTTAGTAACACATAGCTTGGTTTCCCTTTATCTTGCTCACTGAGGTCAATTTCTCTTTAGTGTGAATCTATCAACAAAGAGAAACAGTTTTATTGGTTCCAGTTTGGTAAAGACCCACAAGATGCTTACGACAAATTTAGAATGTTTCCTCTGATCCCAAATGAGAGGGTGACATCATCAGTAGAGAGCTTGGATGAGCTGCTCATATAATTTGGTAAAGATAAAGCTGAAAATCTTTGTTTCTTCCCCAATGGAAAATGTGAGTCATTTTAATTACATGTTCTTAGACTGCTGGGTCATACCTGGTTTCTTTATTCTCGTCTGTGTAGTGTTCTAGCCACCAACATAGTATGTCTGTGGAAGATTTAAGAAAGTAAATAAGCATTTCCTCTCAGATGTATTTGTGTCCTAGCAAGCCTACACATCTATACTAATGTGTGAGAAATTAAACTCATGGGCCTAGATACATCTAATCTTGATTTTTAGGAAGAAGGGAGTAGAAAGCAGTACCTTAAAGAATGCAGGTACATTAAAAGGATGTACAGAAGTGATATGGAAAGATCACTACAGTATAATGTTAAATGAAAAAAAAAAAAAGCAATGTTGGCCAGGCGTGGTGGCTCACACCTGTAATCCAGGCACTTTGGAGGCCAAGGCAGGCGGATCACCTGAGGTCAGGAGTTCAAGACCAGCCTAATCAACATGGTGAAACCCCGTCTTAAAAAAAAAAAAAGAGAAAAAAAAGCAATGTACATAGAAGTGTTTTCTTTGCATACGAAAAAGGGCTGCATGCGGTGCCTCACGCCTATAATTCCAGCACTTTGGGAGGCTGAGGCGGGCAGATCTCTTGAGGTCAGCAGTTCAAGACCAGCTTGGCCAACATGGTGAGACCTGTTTCTACTAAAAATACAAAATTGGCTGGGTGTGGTGGCAGGCGCCAGTAATCCCAGCTATTCAGGAGGCAAGGCTGCAGAATCACTTGAACCCAGGAGGTGAAGGCTGCAGTGAACTGAGATTGCACCATTGCACTCCAGCCTGGGTACAAGAACAAAACTCTGTCAAAAAAAAAGAAGAAGAAAATAAGCATATGTATTCACTTTTTTTTTGTTTTTTTTTTTTTTAAGATAGGGTTTCACCATGATGGCCAGGCTAGTCTTGAACTCCTGACCTCAGGTGATCCACATACCTCGGCCTCCCAAAGTGCTAGGATTACAGGCGTGAGCCACTGCGCCTGGCCATGTATTCACATTTAATTTTAATTTTCCTTTTTACTATGCTACTATACTGTCCTTTAAATTATCCTATTTACTTTTAAAATATTGAAAAGAAACAAGAAGCCAGTTAAAGTAATTTCCCATAAAGGGAAAACTGGTGGGAGGGCCGGGAGCGGTGGCTCACGCCTGTAATCCCAGCACTCTGGGAGGCCGAGGCGGGCGGATCACGAGGTCAAGAGATCGAGACCATCCTGGCCAACATGGTGAAACCCTGTCTCTACTAAAAATACAAAAAATTAGCTGGGCGTGGTGGCGCCCGCCTGTAGTCCCAGCTACTTGGGAGGCTGAGGCAGGAGAATTGCTTGAACCTGGGAGGTGGAGGTTGCAGTTAGCCGAGATCGCGCCACTGCACTCCAGCCTGGCGCCTGGTGACGGAGTGAGACTCTGTCTCAAAAAAAAGAAAAACAAAACAAAACTGGTGGGAGCAAGCCTTCTCAGTATATACCTTTTTGTATTGTCCTGGTATCTCAACCATGTGAACATAATAGTTCTTCAAAGCAAATGTCTTTCCTTATGACCCTGGCCACGGCTTCCTGTCCCAGGATGTAGAGCCATGACCTCCACAAGCCTTCTTCCTGGCCTGGCAGATGTAGGAGCGACTTCTCTGACCCATCCAAATGCAGGTGAACAAAGGACATGGTCACAGCGAAATGCCTTTATAAGAGGAATTTTTATTGTTAATTATTTACCTTAATAGTTTCAGAAAGAGGAACAGATTAGCTCAATCCAACATGATTGGCAGTTGGCAAATTCTAGTGAAGCAAGTGTTCTGATTGCTAAGGATTTAATTTGGATAATACTTAGCCATCTAACACCTCAAACATAATCCAAAATAACTGCATCACCTTCTCATTTACTTTAATACTGCACCTACCTCACTTTGATATGGAAATATCATTAAATATGATTTCCAGAAGGGCAAGTTTCTTGGAAAATACAGCCATGAGGACAATGCACAAAAAGAAAAACTCAAAATAAAACTCTGTATGATAATTTACTAGTCTAGGGAAACAAAAACTTTCCAATATATTAAGAAATAAATCCAGTTACAAATGCACTAATAGGTCTATGTGAAGAGGTTCTGGGATAATAACTGAAAATGGCCGGCTATTTACAAGATACACAAGCAGTAAGGTGCACCTAGCCCAGCAATGGCCCTCAGAAGCCAAAAGTGTTCTCTCCGCTGTAGGCCACATACAAGAATCCATCTTCATCTTTTTCCTTCTCGTAAAGCTGTCCCATAGTTAGGCTTGAAAGAGAAAAACAAAAACATCATTGAAAATTGGAGTCCAGGTTTCACGAGAAAAAGGATGGCCCAAGGATAGGAATTTAGGAAGTAAAAATACTTCAGGTGTCAGTACCTGCTGTGCGCTTATAATCCTGTTTTAAAGAAAGAGAAAGGAGCCATAAAAAGATTAAAATAAATGAGGTCTGCAGAAGGCGGAGCCATCTGACATCCTCCCAAGTAAATCCTTTAAAGACGCTTGCTCCTTCAGGGGACTTTAGCTGGTTCACATGAATGCCTTTAAATGCCAAGGACTAGAGAAGAAACTAAGCAAAACGAAAAACCTGAAAGGCTCACCTCTGTGTGGGTAAAGGACCCTAGCAAGGAAGAATCATTTGGGTTCATTCTTGTGGAAGCTGTGCCCCCAGAATATGTATCAACATCATCAAAGATAAGTTATTTTCCTTACATGTAATGCAGAAAGCCCTAAATGTATCTAAGAAGCCTCCCCAACCTCCCAAAGAACCCTCCAAAAATAGATTCTCTTCAAACTAAACATGTGTGGGTAGGAAAGCTGGCTTTCCCTAAGCTGTAAAACAGACTGTGCAGTGGAGGAGACCTAATCTAATTCTGTGCCATGAAACGGAGTTGGACCAGCTCCAGAGTAAGACTAGTAACACCTGAAAGCCCTATGCAAGCTCTGCCCTGTGACTGTACTCTCAGATGAGAGGAGGTGCAAATGTGCTAAGACCATGAGTGGAGGGGTCAACCAGAAACAGTCGTAAAATGCTCAGTCTGAGTCATCTGAGGTCACTAGCCCATATAGGTCAGCCACAATAGATCCTTAAAATGGGGACTCATAAACCAAGGGCCAGTGGGGAAGATGAGAGGAGTCCAAGGCCTCAACCTGGGAAACCAATGACCTCCCCCTCTGCTGCTTTGCTCCTCAAGGAATAGGACCTCCATGTAAACATGATAAACACCACATTTATGAAGGGGGAGGTTTTGAGTTTTTTTCCTATTCTTCCTGCCCCATTTGCAAGCTCAGCTCCAAATGGCTGTGTGGGTAGATGAGAATTATTAAGTAACAATGTGGGGGAGGGCTGATTATGAATATGAAACAACCTGTCATCAGCATCTTGTACAATAAAAACAGTGCTCCCTGTGAGGATCTCTTAGCTTGGAATTTGTGAAGTAAGGACTCCCTGGAACAGAACTGTCCAATAGAAATTTCTGCTATTACTGAAATGTCCTGTATCGATGCTACAACACCATAGCCACTAGCTTACATTCGGCAGTTGAAAATGTGGCTCATCTGAATGGGGATGTGCAGTGTAAAACATAAACAAGACTTCAGACTTACTAGGAAAATGCAGCAAAATAGCTCAATTTTGATTACATGTTGAAATGATAAAAGTACGGATATACTGAGTCAAGTAAAATATATTATGAAAATTAATTTCAACTGTTTTTATTTATTTATTTGACACAGAGTCTTGGTCTGTCACCTGGCTGCAGTGCGGTGGCACCATCTTGGCTCACTGCAACCTCCGCCTCCTGGGTTCAAGCAATTCTCCTGCCTCAGCCTCCCCAGTAGCTGGGACTACAGGTGTGTGCCACTATGCCCAGCTAATTTATTTTTTTTTTGTATTTTAGGAGAGACAGGGTTTCACCATGTTGGCCAGGATGGTCTCGATCTCCTGACCTCGTGATCCACCCACCTCAGCCTCCTAAAGTGCTGGGATTACAGGCATGAGCCACCACACCTGTTTTTATTTTTTTTAATATGGCTACTAAAAAATCCTTAAATTACATACGTGGCTTGCATCCATTTCTACTGACAGCACTGCCCCAGAACAGGACTTAGAAGGCAGTGGGTAGAGGGAGGAACAACACCTATAGTCCACAGCCATGGTTCTCAGCCTCGGCTGCACATCAGAATCTTACACTGGAGAGCTTTAAAAACATGTCCATGCCCAAGCCGTACCCCAGACTAATGAAATCATCAGTATGTTTTGTTTTTTTGAGATAGAGTCTTGCTCTGTCGTCCAAGCTGGAGTGCAGTGGCAGGATCTAGGCTCACTGCAACCTCAACCTTGCAGGTACAAGCGAGTCGCATGTCTCAGCCTCCCAAGTAGCTCTGATTACAGGTGCATGCCACCACATCCAGCTAATTTTTTTTGGTATTTTTTTTTTAAGTAGAGGTGGGGTTCCACTATGTTGGCCAGGCTGGTCTTGAACTCCTGACCTCAAGTGAGCCACCCTGCCTGGCCTCATCAGTATGTTTTTAAATGCCTAAGATGATTCCATGTGCAGCCAGGTTGAGAAGGGAGATGCGTGACCTTTTTGGGGGAGAGAAAGAGGGGTCATCTTTAAGAACTATGTGATTAGGAAGTAGAGTGATAAGCCAGGAAGTGAAATGACAAGCCAGAAACTAGCACAAGGGCTTGAACATGTAGCTGAGTCTCCTAAGATTTTTATCCTGGTGGTTGGAAATGCCCACTTTTCTCTGAGACTCCTCAGAATGAGGCTAATGGGAAAACAACTACAGCTACTGCCACAACTCTCTTTACCCCATTTGTCCAAGGTGACCTTGATGACAACTGTCATAACATCTCCCCACTACCATTACCAGATGGGTTTAGATGCAACAACAGACACTGAGTGCAATTCAAAGACAGCCGTCCCACAGTGCCTTTGTCAAGATTGGTTCTAAACAGACTAAGTTCTGCTCTTTGCCTCGCAAGTTAGGAGCCCTAGTACGATGATTCTAAATCCCGCTGGTACTTTAGAAACATTTGAGGAGCTTCATAAACACCAGCTGCCCACCCCTGGCCCTGTGTATGCTACCCATGGTGAACAATGACCACCGGACCACGACTGTTGAAGACACGTCCTGAGACTTGGAGCCCTGACTCTTGGCAGGATAGGAGGCCCACAATCATGTGGCTTTCATTCCTTTCTGGCTTTAGATTCCATTGTCTTTTAAGTAAAACTTGGGTTCATCAATTTGTTTAAGCAGTGCCCTAGTAGCTACAGAAGCTAATAGTAAAAGCACTGTTCTAAGGACATCACATGTATTAACTCTTTATCCTCAAAACAATCTTATGAGGTAGGTACTACCATAATCTATAGTTCATACATAAGAAAACTGAGGCACAGAGAATCTAAATCATTCATTCCAGGTCACAAAACTAGGAGACCACCAAGCTTTGCTGCCTCCAAGTGACTAGACAGCTAGATCTGTTCTGATGACCTAGCATTAGAGTCCTTGTACCTTCCTGCAGAGATCTTTGTTAGAACAGTGCTTCTCATATAAATATTGGTATCCATCATCTGATATCAGGCTTTCAGGTAAGGCAACTGCTGCTGGTCTCTGCATCACATGCTGAGTAGCAAGGTCTTAGGGCTCTCTCCTTCAGATCTTGTAATTTGACAACTAAATGGTTTGTGCCTAAGGACCAAGATTTCTACTTTTCTGACACATGGCCTCATGTGGAAACTTAGTTGGCAGTAGCACTGTGTCCTTATAGTCAGGGTACTCCTTGGGCGAGGAACTTGATAACTGACAATGCTCAATGCTGAACATGCACCTAATTTTGAGGCTTTAATGGGTGCCATGAAACAAGACTGATTTGAAAACAGCTCTTATGGGATTGGACTACATACATGCAGAGTCAGAATAACTTGGCCTGCAGCCAAAATGAGCTGGGCTACAAATAGAATTAAAAGAAAAAACTCATTTTTTAAAAGTCCCATTAAAAGGATATTCAAATGGAAGTGCAGGGAGACAAAATGTGACGCTTGCTAGCAGGCAATCTATCAGCAAAAGCCTGGTGTGTCCGTTTGGGACACATTCCATAAACTTCTGAGAAGATAAACATCCCCCTCAGAATTTGGAGACCTTACAGAGCACTGGGCAGGCCACTGCTAGGATGCCTGAGGATCCTGAAGCACGAGGCAGCGCTAATCCTGACAACTTGCAGCACTGCAGCTCCAAGGCTTGCTGCCTAAGGTGCTAGGAGGTGGCTGTAGAAAACGTTTGAAGATGGCCTCCAGTCCCTAACACAAATGCACACCCCATGGCATCAAGAACCACATGCATTCATCTGACAAAGATGCTGCTCTGAGTACAGAGGCACTGCCACCTTCCAAGCTCTGAGTCTGACAAGGAAACAAATGGGTAAAGCCAATAGTATATTCAAGCCATGGGGCTAATCTAAGGTGAAGTGGGACCCTGAAGTACTATGTGAAAATGAACTTAAATTGCCCCCTAAAGCTCTCTCCCCCACCCCTCTATTAGGGACTCACATAGATCCAGATAAAACCTCTTCTCCAGTGGAGAAACTATGCAATAAAAGGAAAGCTGCAGCAGGACCCACATCCAGGAATGGCCATGTGACTCAAGACAGACATTAGTTTTATGCTACTCAACAGCTCTATGCATTGGGATAGGCTGACCTAAAACTGTGTGAATGCCCAATCCCTAGAGAACCTACCTTTGCCCCAACCAAGGGCAGGTCATGGAGGCTGTAGGACCTATACTGACTCATGAATTGGCTGGACTGATGAGCACACTTGTCCACCCATCTGCTTTGGAGCCCATGTGAGTCCACTGGACCTTGGATTATCTCTTCTCCAGCAGGACAGGATGGGTGGCAGGAGGTGGAAGCGCAATGACCACTGCTGTGAATCCTGCAGAGGCACTGGCTTCACACTGTAAGTTAATAAGGCCTTGACCCTCCCTAAGATTCTATAAAGACTAACCACTGCTTGTTGTTTCTTTATTTGATTTGTTTTGGTTTTGAGATGGACTTCCGCTCGTCACCCAGGCTGGAGTGCAGTGGTGGGATCTCGGCTCACCGCAACCTCCACCTCCCAGGTTCAAACGATTCTCCTGCCTCAACCTCTCAAGTAGCTGGTATTACAGGCACCCATCACCATGCCCGGCTAATTACTTTTGTATTTTTAGTAGAGATGGGGTTTCACCATGTTGGCCAGGCTGACCTTGGGTAATCTGCTGACCTTGGCCTCCCAAAGTGCTGGGATTATAGGCATGAGACACCACAACCAGCCTAGGACAGGATCTGTTTATATCAGAAAAATCTGATCAAAAGGAAGAATTAGGCCGGGTACAGTGGCTCACACTTGTAATCCCAGCACTTTGGGAGGCCAAGGCAGGTGGATCACCTGAGGTCAGGAATTCAAGACCAGCCTGGCCAACATGGTGAAACCCCATCTCTACTAAAGATATTTTTAAAATTAGCCAGGGCATGGTGGCAGCAGCCAGTAATATCAGCTATTCAGGAGGCTGAGGCAGGAAAATCACTTGAACCTGGGAGCTGGAGGTTGCGGTGAGCCAAGATGGTGCCACTGCACTCCTGCCTGGGCAACAAGAGCAAAACTCCGTCTCAAAAAAAAAAAAAAAAATCCTGTCCTTAAAGCGGTATTTACCCGCTTTAAGGAAATGATCAAAGTGCTTTAAGCACATTTCTAAATAAAGGATGAATAAGTGTGGGGTAAGAAGTCATTAACTGGGGCCTGAAGGGTCACAACTTGGATTTCTGGTTACTCTGTCCTAAAATCCTGACTTGGGTTACTGGTATAATCTGCCTTAGGGTAGATTCTCAGCAGACTGGAAAGGCAAATGGGACTTGGAGAGAAAATGGCCTTGAACCACTTTCCATTTCTAAGACATCACAACTTCCTCTTACTTAATATCTCTTTAAGATCCAGAAGCAACTAAACACCAGATTCTTAAACAGCACAGGTTTCCCAATCTCAAATTATAATACCTGGCTAAGCATGGTGGCTAATACCCATAATCCCAGCACTCTGGGAGGCCAAGGCAGGAGGGTCACCCGTAGCCAGGAGTTTGAGACCAACCTGGTGAGGTGGGAGGATTGCTCAAGCCCAGGAGTTAGAGGTTGCAGTGAGCTCTGACTGCAAGAGAGCAAGACCTTGTCTCAACAACAATAAAAAACAGTATCTTAGAGATCTTTTATTTAATGATACACTCCTGTTTCTATTTTAAACAGGAGATTAAGAAGACTCTTATCTAGGTTCTAAACCAATAAAGACCAAAGACCATACAATGCCAGGTCTGAGTTCCTGTCTAAGGCCATGAGTAGGAAACTTATACACTAATGTTGTTTCTAAAGTTCTGTCTGCACAAAGGCCTGGTTCCCCTACTGGTTTTGGCCTGATTCTTGATGCAGGCACCTATGCAGACAATTCAGCTTTCCAATACTAAATGGGAAAAGGCCACTGTGATTCCTCTTTTTTTTTTAAAAGAAACAAGAACTTAGAATTTAGGAAGTAAAACTTAGGGACTTGCCTATGTCTCTATTTAAAGAATTAATATTTAATAGTTACAACTGTCAATAAAAATCATGACATTTTACATAGTGACCGCCTGTTTTCCACTGCAAGGCAGAAATGAATTAGAAGTTACTCCCCTGCAGCTTCAGACATAATTGATCTTCATGCAGACCAGTCAGTCACCAGAGAGGGAAGGCTCCTGCAGGCTTGAATTTGTCCTTTCTCTAATTTCCCCAGCCACCCTTTGAAGCCAGCAAGCACTGCATGAAGGTTAAGGGAGGCTCCATGTTTCCCTAAGGAGGCTGGAAAGACCTGAGGAAGAGGCGGCTAAATTGTCTTGGGGAAGAGATGGTGAAGCTGAGTTACAGCCAGCTTTAGGAAGGAGCCTGTGGCACTTTTGTTTATGCTGCTCTGGAGTGATTTATATTTGCATAAAGCCCAATGATGTCACATGGCCTCCTTTGTTTAGAAACAAATTTGTATTTTTAGCTGGGTGTGGTGGCACACACCTGCGGTCCCAGCTGAGGTGGGAGGATCACTTGAACCCAGGAAGCACAGGTTTCAGTGAGCTGAGATTGCACCACTGCACTCCAACCTGGGCAACAGTGGGACTCCATCTCAGAGAAAAAAAAAAAATTGTTTTTGAGAATAAAACCCCAAAATGAACAGTTGCATTAAGTGTAAGGTAACAAGTTATTAACTAGGGCCAGAAGAGCTGACAGACTGGGCAAAAGGGCCCTGGCTGGTGACTCTAAATCCTGAAGGGTCAGGATTTGGATTTCTGGTTACTCTGACCTAAAATCTTGACTAGAGTTACTAGTGTAATCTGCTTTAGGGTTCTCACCACACTGGAAAGGCAAATGGGACTTGGAGAGAAAATGGCCTTGAAGCAGTCTCTGCTGCCCTGAAAAATCATTTTTCATTTCCAATTCTATTTATATCTCAGGGAAAATGGGGGAGGGGGCAGTTGGTAAGACTGTAGTCATTTTAATTGCTAGATTACTGTGGAGCCATCAAAGCAATCATAAGGTCTCCAGAAGACTGCTTCATTTCCTTTGAGAAGAACCAGAGAATCAGAATTGAGGAAAATAAACTCAACGCCATAGGTCCTAGTCACTTACTTCCTCCCACTAAGCCACCACCTCCAGGAAGGAGAAAACACAGGGTCACCAACGCTCTGCAGAAATTGCAGATGGTATAAAAGATTACCTCCCCAGTCACCTTAAGGAAAGCCCAAAGTAACCACGGATGCCCAAGGCTTCTTCCTCTGGTGAAGACACAGCCTTGAGGCCTGGGAAGGAAGGTTGGAAGAGCTCCATGGGTGACAAGATCACCTCAAGCAACACCACAACTTCCAGAGTTACAGCTGCAGCAGACCAATGGCATCCAGTGGGCAGGCCCTGGGCTATCTCCTCAGGTTGGACATGGCCTTCGGGAAGGACCTTCCATTTCTCCCCTGCCTTTCTACCAGACACCAGGAAGTGGAGGTGGCAGAGACTGGGAAACAGGAAATCAGACCAAAAAATAGCCAGAGCTTTCCACCTTTAACAGAAATAAAGTCTGGAATTTGGCACAGGACTCTTAGGAAATCTTGAAGGATTTTCAACAGGAACCTATCTGGGCAACACTGGGCTAGTTCCCAGGGCTTCTGAAAGCCTTCACTTTTAGAAGTATTACTTCTAGGGGTGGTAAGTGAAACCTAGTTTGGGTCACTAAGGTAAGATGTAGCCAGGAACTCACACTCAGGGGAGAGGTGGGGGCCAGAATCTGGATCAGGGCCTAGAACTACCCACTCAGTAATAGGAAAGGACTGACCAGGAGCTTAGAGGGAGCCTGTCCATTTTCCTCTTTCCAGAGGGCACTAAAGCTGGGCTGTCAAATGCACAGAAAATGGAAATTCTAATGCCCCTGCCTACATTCAGACCACAAGTTACAGTCCAAAGATTGCTTCCAGGCAGCACCATAGTCTGACAAAGCAGATGTTACCAAGGGAGGTATAAGTCTGTAAAGAGACTTCAGAGCCCTTTACTGTGCAGCAGTCATTTTGTCAGACTTGAGGATCAGGCAGCTATAGACTCTTACAATGGTGAAGAGCTGACAAAGTTTGGGAGCACACAAACTAGATGATTAACTGAGTGAGGCTCAGCGGGGCCCACAGGCTCCCAGTGGAGGAGAGTGGCCGGACTGCCTTCAGGGAAGAAAACCTCATTTCAGGCCTCAGTTCTACCTATGGCTTAAGCCTAAATAAGTCCTCAACTGTTTTAAAAGATTCTTGGAGGTCTTAGGCTGAGTTTTGTCACTTTTTTAAAAGTCCAGTCCTTGTTCTATTTTCCACATCTAAAATGCACTCTTGTGTATTGCAGCTGTTATTTTCCTGGAGCCCCTGATGTCTGGGAGCACAAAATCCAGATTTCTAGTCAGGACCCCTAAGACTTTTCAGATCTCTAAAGTTTTTGAGTTCTCTAAGCAGCCAACCAGATGTCTAACAACAGAGGGCCCATCTAGTAAACACCTCTCACCTGGACTGTGGGACTGTCTTATCCACAAACAGGAAGATCGCCTTTTCAGAAGGAAGCTGGATCCTTTTCCTGATGATCCACATGAACTGAGCCACAGTGATATCAGATGGAACCAAGTACTTCCGTTTGTCAATGTCAACAATCTGAGAGCCTGAGACCTTTTCCACAATCACCTGGGAAAGTAAAGAGAGGTCAGGACTGGGTTTCTAAAGCGAGGCTCTGGCCTCATGGCTGAGGAGCTGAGGAACAGAGTGTGGGCAAGGAGGTGGGCGGGAAACTGCATAGCAGGAGAAAATATGTCTTTGGCTAATAACCACATGCTCTGGAGATTAAGAAGCTATATAAATGGGTTATAGGGAAACAGTAAGAGCTTTTATGTGGTCAATTATGTCAGAGAAATGCAGCCCTTACTACAAAGCTTTTCCACATTTTATCTGGGAGACCTAAGAATATGTGGGGAGGGTTTCATCCATAGTCCGTTACTCCAGGACCCCAGAATGGATCCCCTTCACACTACAGGAAACACTACTGTGTTCCCAAGGAACACAGGAGACAAGAATAGATGGACTAATAGGAATGCCTGGAATTTCAGCCAGCCAAGAACCAAGCTCTTCATTTGGCCTGTTGCTCCTCTCTGAACAAGTTTCAAATCCGTCCCCTCCTATTCCTTCCCCCAGCGGAATTATTCACAAGCAAAGAGCTACAATAACAGGCCTTAATGTCCCTTAAAAATTAATAAGGATTACAAAACTATCTCCCCAACCATGGAAGAAATATAATATTTACTACTGACTAGGAAGAAAACATGACAGAAGGGGTTTTCAGCGGCTTTTCACATTATTTTGGTCAGGCAAGGATGGCAGGGTCAAGGTGAGGCAACGGAGCTAGAAGTTGGGTAAAGATGGAGGCTCAAAGTAAAAGATGAACATCCTGAGACTCAAGTACCACTTCCAAGACCAAAGTGACAGTCTCCCTCCACCAGCATTCCCAAAAGTGGCAGTGACCTGTTGCCCTGTCCTAGAACATCTTTCCTTACATAATTGGCCAGGGAGCCCTGAGGCTGCAGACAGCTCGCTGGCCTAGATCGGGAGATTCAGCACTGAGGCACCCTGAACAGCACTAGCCCGAGCCCCTCATGCCCCGGCCCCGGGCGGCCTCATCCCAGTCTGGCCCGTCCGCTACTATCACTGGGAATGGAACTGCAACTTGTCAACTGTTGAATGGCCTAGGGCCTACCACGGGTCCCAGACGGTAGAGGTGACAGCGAGGTGAGGGGGCGGAAAGTCCAAACACTCACCGGAACCCGGTCAGGATATTTCGCTCGGATCTTCGCCGACTCCACGCATCTGTGTTCTGTGGGAGAAACAAACAGGGCTGACGGCCGCGCCTGCCCACAGGTCGGTTCCTGGCCCTCGGCCCTCCTCCTTCTGCACCCTGCACACAGCCCAGGCCCTCGTTCCGGCGTCCCCGCGGCAGCGGTCCTGTCCCCTAGCTCCCAGGGGGGGTCCGCGGAGAGTGACAAAGGGTCGAGGGACAGCTGCTCGTGGCACCGGAGCCTTAGCGACTCGAGCCCGGAGCGCGGCATACGTCCTGCTCCACTGGGCCCTGGGCCGCCCGAGTGGGGGAGGGGGCCCACCCGCCCCCGCGGCCCCCAGCGGCCGGTCTGATGGCCAAGTGCTTACCCAAAGAGTGGTCCTCCTTGAACATCCACTTCATGGCGGCGGCGGGGAGGGGACGGAACCGGCTCTCGGAGCCGCGGAGCACAGCCTACCGACCACAACAACAACTGCGGCGGCGGCAGCAGCGACGAAGGCAACTACGCGGCAGGCGGGACTTCCGGCTGCCGGAGCCTAGCAACCGGTCAGGGGCGGGGCTTCCGGCGCCACTCGCCAGGACGCCGTGCCAAGGGACGGGGCCGCACGTAAAGGGACGAGGCCGCGGAGGGCTCCGTCTTGGGGCTATTAGACTGTGGAGGCGGTGGAGTTGGTTACGGGGGCGTCTGTATATCGGTGGAGTTGGTTACGGGGGCGTCTGTATATCGGCCACTCCGGGAAAGAATGTTCGGGGAACTGGTGACAGGAGAGGTGTCTCGGGAGTGTTTGTGGCGGGAAGCGTCTGGCTGATAGTGTAGGGCTCTGAGGGCTGTTTGAGGGTGTGGCTGATAGTTGAGGGCTCTTAGAGCGGTTCATAGGGGAGGTCTGAATGAGGAATTGGTGACAAGAACGGTCTTGGGGAGTAAGAATGACATAAGGGGAGTCTGTAGTGCTTGGCGATGACAAGGGAGCTGTTTAGGGCGTTGACAGTTTGGGGGGTATTGCTCGGAGTGGTGACAGGGTGGGGGCACAGTATGGGAGGGGTGGTGTTTGAGGACACTGTGTAGGAAGCGGCACTGAGGACAACCTGGAGGTCCAGTATTAGGGACAGCGGTAATAGGTTGCCTTGGACCTAGAAATTGAATTTAAACAAATCCCATTTTCTTCCTTTATTCGTGAATCTATTTGAATAAACATTTACGAAAAGGTATCACAAATGCACATTCGAGGTAGGACGTGGTGGCTCACGCCAGTAATCCCAGCACTTTGGGAGGCCGAGGCAGGAGGATCCCCTGAGGTCGGGAGTTCGAGACCAGCCTGGCCAACATGGTAAAACCCCGTTTCTACTAAAAATACAAGAATTAGCCAGGCATGGTGGTACACACCTGTAGTCCCACCTCCTTGGGAGGCTGAGGCAAGAGAATCGTTTGAACCTGGGAAGCAGAGGTTGCAGTGAGCGGAGATGGCGCCACTGCACTCCAGCCTGGGTGGGAACAAGCCTCCGTCTCAAAAACAAACAAACAAACAAATGCACATTTGAGGAGTATAACATCACTGATCACAGACCTTTTAACTTTAACTGGCAGAGGAGTTAGAGGTGACTGTCAGGCTCGGAGAATTCTCCTGAGAGCTGGTCATGAGATGGGTTTCCTTGTTTAGCAATCACAGCCTGAGCTGTGTGTGTCACCTGCCCAGACATATGCCTTGAGGTTCTCCAGCCAGTGATGTAATGCCTTTCTTCCAAGCAGAGTCATCAAGGCAGTCTGGTCTAGGTCACCATCTGTTTATAAGCTGCTGAGCACGTAGCAAGAATATTCACTTAATTTGGGCACATGAACCAACCCTGCCACGTGCTTGTGATTCTGATGCACCTGGAAAGCCTGTATGTTTGAACGTGGTAGTTCATCATTTCCTACACTGGAAATACCTGATCGATACTGTGGAATCTAGCTTTATTCTAAAAGTATGTTATTTTAAGACTGTGTGACCAACCAGAATAGGTTTTTTGTTTGTTTGTTCCTTTGTCTTTGTTTTTGTTTTTTGAGACAGGCTCTCAATCTGTTGCCCAGGCTGGAATGCAGTGGCATAATCTCCACTCACTGCAACTCTGCCTGGCAGGTTCAAGCGATTCTCCTGCCTCAGCCGAGTAGCTGGGACTACAGGCGTGCGCGACCCTTCCCAGCTAATTTTTGTATTTTTGGTAGAGATGGGGTTTTGCCATGTTGGCAGGCTGGTCTCCAACTTCTCACCTCAAGTAAGTGATTTGCCCACATTGACCTCCCAAAGTCCCAAAGTGCTGGGCGTGAGCCACGGCACCTCTTTGTTTGGTTTTTCTTTGTGTGTTTGGTTGGTTGGTTTTTGAGTTTTTTTGTTTGTTGGTTCGTTTTGTTTTTATTTTTGTCTTTTTTGAGATGGAGTCTCCCTCTGTCACCCAGGCTAGAGTGCAGTGGCTTGATCTCAGCTCACTGCAACCTCTGCCTCCTGGGTTCAAACAATTCTCCTGCCTCAGCCTCCTGAGTAGTTTGGATTACAGGTGTGCACCACCACGCCAAACTAATTATTGTATTTTTGTTTTGTTTTGTTTTTGAGACAGAGTTTTGCTCTTGTTGCCCAGGCTGGAGTGCAGGGCGCTGTCTCGGCTCACTGAAACCTCCACCTCCTAGGTTTAAGTGATTCTCCTGCCTGAGCCTCCCGAGTAGGTGAGATTACAAGCATGTGCCACCATGCCTGGCTATCTTTTATTTTTAGTAGAGATGGGGTTTCTCTATGTTGGTCAGGCTGGTCTGGACCTCCCTACCTCAGGTGATCCACCTGCCTCGGCCTCCCAAAGTGCTGGGATTACAGGCATGAGCCACTGTGCCTGACCTAATTTTTATATTTTTGGTAGAGATGGAGTTTCACCATGTTGGTCAGGCTGGTCTCGAACTCCTGATCTCATGATCTTCCCACCTCGGCCTCCCAGTGTGCTGGGATTACAGGCGTGAGCCATGGCACCCAGCCTGTTTGTTTTTAATGAAGTGAAAAAGCCTTTGAATTTCCTACTTAGAAATTACTGTTTTTACATGTAAGATCTTCGTGCTAGGTGCTGGGGAAAAACTGAAGACAGATGACACCCCTGTTCTCATGAGTGGGAGCATGACATATTTTTGTCCCCGACATATTCTAGTGGGACAAGACAAAAAATAAATATGTCAGGTAATGATAGGTGCTGTTTAGAATAATAAGGCAGGGCAAGTGACTAGAGAGTGTAGTGGGGTGGAATGCTAATTAGATATATATTCTAGGGAAGCCCTGTGGTTGGAGCTAAGTGAGAGAGGAGAGTTGTGTTACGAGACAAATTCAAAGAGATCTAGAACAAAACTGTGTAGAGCTTTAAATTCCATGCAGAGAACTTTGGATTTTATTTAGAATAAGATGAGACGTCAGTGTACGGTTTTTTGGTTTGGTTTGGTTTTATTTGAGATGGAATCTCACTCTGTTGCCAGGCTGGAGTGCAATCTCGCTCACTGCAACATCCACTTCCTGGGTTCAAGTGATTCTCCTGCCTCAGCCTCCTGAGTAGCTGGGACTACAGACACATGCCACCATGGCCACCTAATTTTTGTATTTTTAATATAGACAGGTTTTCACCATGTTGGCCAGGACGGTCTCAATCTCTTGACCTCGTGATTGGCCTGCCCCAACCTCCCCAAGTACTGGGATTACAGGCATGAGCCACCACGCCCTGCCCAGTAGAGGGTTTTAAGCAGAGATGTAGCACAGTCTGACTTGCCTTTTCAAAAGGCTAGCTTAGTATATTGTAGGGGCTGAGGGTAGAAGCAGGGAAATAGTTGAGAGGCTATTCATCATCCTGGTGAAAGATGATGTTGGCTTAGGCCAAGCTGGGGTTGACAGAAGCAGTTGTATTCTGGATATATTTTGAAGGTAGAACTGGTAACGTTTGCTGATAGATTGGATGTAAGATATGAGGGACAGATCAAAATCAATGTTTCTGGAAGGATGGAAATGCCATTTACTGAAATAGGGTGGATCTAGCTTGGGGAGTGTAAAACAAGAGTTTGGTTTTAGAGATATTGAATATGAAAATAGCTACTCCAAATAAAAAATAAAAAAAATAAAGAAAAAATTTCTGTCTGGCTGAAAAACTAAGACTGAAAAAAAAAAAAAAGAAAACAAAAAAATAGCTACTCCATAGGCAGAGCAGCAGATGGGCTACTCAGCTGAGTAAATTTAGAGTTATTTCTTGATCCATATGCTAAACAAGGGTTAAATTATTCATGAGTTTTCCAGGAAAAGGGCAGAGATTTCCCTAGAACTGAGGGTCTCTCCCCTTTTTAGACTAGATAGGGTAACTTCGGGACATTGCCATAGCATTTGTTAACTGTCATGGTACTAGTGTGAGTTTCTTTTGGCATGCCAATGCATCACAGTGAGCATATGATGAGCCATGAGGATGACCAGAGGTCACATTGAAGGTCATTTTGGTTTTGGTGGCTTCTTTTTTTTTTTTTTTTTTTTTTTGAGGCAGAGTTTCATTCTTGTCGCCCAGGCTGGAGTTCAATGGCACAGTCTTGGCTCACTGCAACCTCCACCTCCCAGGTTCAAGCAATTCTGCCTCAGCTTCCCAAGCAGCTGGGATTACAGGTGCCCACTACCACACCCGGCTAATTTTTTTGTATTTTTAGTAGTGACAAGGTTTTACCATGTTGGCCAGGCTGGTCTTGAACTATTGATCTCAGGTGATCTGCCCACCTCAGCCTCCCAAAATGCGGGGATTATAGGTGTGAGGCACTGCGCCCGGCCTTGCTGGCTTCCTTTTAACCACATCCTGTTTTATCCACAGGGGCTCTGTGACCTGTGTCTTATGTCATCCTCCTAGCTCATACTATGACAAAGAATGCCTAACCTCCTGGGAAGACAGCTCAGTAGGTCCCAGCCTTATTTTACCCAGCCCCCATTCAGCATGGGAGTCTCTTGGTTCAAACACCTCTGACAAAAGTGCTAAGCTGAGCCACCACACCTGGCCTCAACAGCCTCTTGATTGGTCTCCCTGACTTCTATTTTTCCTCACCCCCCCACTCAATTACCCTACCCTGGTGTACTGTAAACCAAAAATAAAATTCTAAGCTCCCAGGCCAGGTGCGGTGGCTTACGCCTGTAATTCCAGCACTTTAGGAGGCAGAGGTGGGCAGATCATGAGGTTAAGAGATTTGACACCATGCTGACCAACATGGTGAAACCCTGTCTCTACTAAAAATACAAAAATTAGCTGGCATGGTAGTGCATGCCTGTAGTCCCAGCTACTCAGGAGGCTAAAGCTGGAGAATTACTTGAACCCAGGAGGCAGAGGCTGCAGTAAGCCAAGTTCATGCCACGCACTCCAGCTTGGTGACAGAGCAAGACTCGGTCTCCTTCTCAAAAAAAAAAAAAAAAAAAAATCTAAGCCCCCAACCATCTGAATGGAACCCTTCTCTCAGCCAAGGGTATTCCAAAGTTAACCTGAAAAACTAGCTCTGGCTATGACAGGAAGTGGGGGAGTCTGACAAGCCTCATTATACCCTCCCCTTTTTGGAATTCAGACCCAGCTGACCAGTATTAACATAACGCAGAGACAGTAAGACTGAGAGTAACAGAACAGATTCTTTAAGTCTGATAAGAAACATTAACAATCTGTTCTCTTTGAAGCCTGGAGGTTTTATTTGCATGATAAAACACTGAACTCCAAAACCCCTTATTGTTTTTTGTTTTGAGACTGAGTCTTGCTCTGCCACCCAGGCTGGAGTGCAGTGGCACCATCTCCGCGCACTGCAGCCACGGCCTCCTGGGTTAAAGCAATTCTCCCACCTGAGCCTCCAGAGTAGCTGGGATTACAGGCATCTGCCACCATGCCTGGCTAATTTTTGTATTTTTAGTAGAGATGAGGTTTCACCATGTTGGCCAGGCTGGTCTCAAACTCCAAACCTCAGGTGACCCACCCACCTTGGCTTCCCAAAGTGCTGGGATTACAGGTGTTAGCCACCACGCCCGACCATTCAGGGCCATTTGATGAAGAACTTGTCTGTGGACCATAGTTTTTTTTTTAAAAAAGTCCTCTACCATGTTCAAAATATTGGTTGAGGACAGTGAGGGGATGTACACATTCAATTAAGCAATAAACCATTGATCTTTAGGGAGGACCACAGCTTCCTGTAAAACTCGTGGCTGAGCTTGTACCCAATACAATGTTAACAAAGTGCATCAGAGCTTTGTAGTAATTCTACTCTATCCCTCGAAGAGCCAGGGGATTTGTGTTTCTGTGTATGTCTTGCATTGGAGCATAGTGGAAGCAACAGAAAATTTGCGGGCAAAGGCACCTGGCTTTGGTCTTAGCCCAGGAGCAGGTCCAGGACCGCCACCAGGCTTGTGACTGGCTCGACTTTAGTAGGAACCACACTGGGGTTTAACAGATTACACAAAAGCAGATGTTTGTTCTGTGCAGGACACAAGCAAGGGGAGAAGAAAAGGCACACACACAATACCTTCAAGGGTAAACAAGCTTTATCCCACATAAATGGCAATGCAGATAAAATAAGCAAATTAATATACTAAGCAGATTGATATAATAAGCAAATTGCAATGGGAAGGGGAGAAGGAAAAAGACATATATATATATATTTACACTCACCAGACTGGGGAGGACTTACCACCAGACTGGAAAGCAACAGCCTGGGCTCCAGAGTCAGACATTACACTCACCAGACTATGGAGGATTCACCTCCAGACTCGGAAGCAACGTTCGTGCACAGACAAGGAGAGGTCTCATGAAGCTTTGGCGTGATCTGGGACCCTAACTCTTTTGGTAGCAAGTTGTTTGGCATGAGGCCCAGTCACGAGGGTCCTTCACTACTTGTCTCAAGGAACATTAAAAGATCTTGTTTTTGCGATTGTTTTTCAATAACTAACCTAGAGGAATAGATTGAAATAGAGATTTCTCCGAAACTTCGCTTGATGAACACCTCAAGGGGCTCACACAACCTGTACGGGACTTGGTGACCATTTTGTTCATGTTCAATTGAGTTAAAATTTAATATTTATCTTTTCCTCCACAGTGTTCAAGTCAACTTTTACGGGTATCTTATTTTACACAAATGTTAACACAGACAACAGCCACGACTCTGGTCCACGAAACATCCTATCGCCACCCAGCCTTCACGCAAAACCACTCAGCGCCATAATGAGGCCGACAGTCCCCTCGGCGGCCGCCACGCCCACTAACCCCGCCTCCGCCACGGGTTCCTTTCCGT
The DNA here is from genome assembly GCA_004027715.1 of Plecturocebus donacophilus. Classification (NCBI taxonomy): domain Eukaryota; kingdom Metazoa; phylum Chordata; class Mammalia; order Primates; family Pitheciidae; genus Plecturocebus; species Plecturocebus donacophilus. The sequence goes on from PVKP010017953.1 coordinate 24,414, forward strand.
GCGTCCTTGCTATTGGCTCCTTTCGGGCGCCTTCGGTTGCCGTGAGACCGAGGCGATGGCAACCAGGAGAAGCCAAACTTGGTCACCTGGTTCGCGGCGTGCTAGCGCGCGGAGCTCATGGCGCTCTACGAGCTCTTCTCTCACCCGGTCGAGCGCAGCTACCGCGCGGGGCTCTGCTCCAAAGCCGCGCTGTTCCTGCTGCTGGCCGCGGCGCTCACGTACATCCCGCCGCTGCTGGTGGCCTTCCGGAGCCACGGTGAGGCTGCCCCGGCCGTTGTGCCACGCGGCTCCCCGGCGCGCTCGGCCGGGGCCGGCCTCCCTGACCGCCTCCCCACCGCCCTCTTTAACTCAGGGTTTTGGCTGAAGCGGAGCAGCTACGAGGAGCAGCCGACCGTGCGCTTCCAGCACCAAGTGCTGCTCGTGGCCTTGCTGGGACCTGAGAGCGGCGGGTTCGTCGCCTGGAGCACGTTCCCCGCCTTCAACCGGCTGCAGGGGGATCACCTGCGCGTCCCGCTCGTTTCGGTGCGTGGTTCTCGCCCGGGCCTGTGGCAGAGCCGGGGATGGAGTGGGGACGGGGAAGGGAACGGGGACGTGGGGCGAGCGGCCCGGCCCTGGGAGCCCACTTGGATCCTAAGGACTCGCGAACCCGCAGAGGTGGGAGGTTTCGTCTCCTAGGGCCTAGGGAATCGATCTTCTGTTTCAGTCAGCTTCTCCCAGACGTCCCCGGCCCCCGGAAAGCCACGCTGTCAGCGTGTGCGCCCTGAGACAGTGTCCAGAGGCCAGAGGGCAGCCTGCCTGTGCCCCGTCACACCCGCGGGCCTGTCCTGATGGAAGGTGTTTGTGAAAGTCCTTTTAGGAGCCTTGAAGGCCGCGCTGTTAATGTGAGTAACCCAAAGCTGTCGCGGCGTTGTGTTCGCATCACAGCACTGTAGGAACGGAAAGAGCAGCATTTTTATGCGGACCCCTGGAAACCAAGGAGCTGACTGGTTAAGCGGCCTTCCCAGAAAGAGTTCTGGCCGAGTCACGCCCCCTGGGCTTGTCCCCTTAGAGACTGCGCCGTCCTGCAGCTGTAAATTGAAGCATCTTACTGTCTGTAATTTATTCATTTATTTTTAAATTTTTTTCATCAGTAGAGTGCTCAGAGGAAACTGTAATTTTGTATTTGCTTTGAAAGATTATAAAGGAAATTCCTTTATAATCAGTCCTTTTCACTGATTTTCTGAAAACATTTTCCTTTAGAAGTATGAAACTTCTGGTTTTCCTTCTTTCAAAGCTGAATCTCTTCAGACATCTCTAAGATGATTGGCCTACAAGCCAAACATATGTAGCTGAGGGGAAAAGAAAATCAGACTTGTTCCCAGCAACTAAATAAAATTGTTTTTAAAAATCTGATTGGTCATATAAGTAACTGCAAAAAAATACTAGGTTGGTACAAAAGTAATTGCAGCTTTTGCCATTAAAAGTAATGGCAAAAAACCCGCAGTTACTTTCGCACCAACCTAATATGATTCCGGTTAGTTTTCTCCCATTACTTTATAAATGTTCTTACGTTCTGATTACAAAAGCACATGCTCATTCTAAAATATTACGGAGTTACAGGTAGACATAATGATAGAAACTGAAGGCTTAGTTATATATATGTATCAATACTTATTAATCAGCCTTATTCTTTTTGAGGTCTCCAAAGTATTTCACGTCATGAAACAGCTGTACTGTATTTAACCAGTTCCCTGTTGCTGGATATTTGGCTTGCTTTTCACTATTAGGGACAATATTTTTTTTCTTTTTTCTTTCTTTTTTTTTTTTTTTTTTTTGAGACAGAGTATTGCTCTGTTGCCAAGGCTGGAGTGTAGTGGCATGATCTCCGCTCACTACAACCCCCGCCTCCTGGGTTCAAGCAATTCTCGTGTCTCAGCCTCCCGAGTAGCTGGGATTACAGGCATGCGCCACTGTGTCCAGCTAATTTTTGAATTTTTTGTAGAGAAGGGGTTTCACCATGTTGGCCAGGCTGGTCTCAAACTACTGACCTCAGGTGATGCACCCGCCTGAGCCTCCCAAAGCGCTGGGATTACATGTGTGCACCACCATGCCCAGCCTAGGGGCAATATTTCAATGAACGAGGTTTTGACTAGATCTTATACTTTTAAATGTGAAATTGTGAGGAACTGGAATAGCAGTTCTTTGATGAAATTGTATAAGTACATAGAAAACTAAGCAAATAATAACTACAGAGAAATGAAAAGTAAGGAAAAGTGATAACAGAAAAGTCACCAGAGTTGTGAATAGGATTTAGATAATCTAAATTATATGAACACTGAATGTTGACTGACCAAAAAGAGATTTTAACTCTACTTGGGGTAATGAGAAAGGTATTGAGTATATGACAGGGGGAGGTGAGAGGAGTGGAGGGAGAGAAGCTAAATCATCTTTCCTTGTGGGAACTCAGTAGAGAATGCCTAAAACTGTGAAGTTGAGAGTTGCCAATGCAAATGTCATCTCAAGACCTGGAGATACATTTCTAAATGATTGAGTAAATGACATAAATAGTTGCACCTAGATATGATAGCTCACACCTGTCATCGTAGCACTTAGGGAGGCCAAGGCAGGAGGATTGCTTGAGCCCAGGAATTCAAAGCCAGCATAGGCAACATAGCAGAACCCTACATTTCGAAAAAATAAAAAATTAAAAAGAAACAAAGAAGTGGTACATTTTGCCCTAGCTTTTCTCTTCTCCTTTTTTTTTTTTTTAAACAGATTCTCACTCTGTTGCCCAAGCTGGAATGCAGTGACACAATCTCAGTTCACCGCAACCTCTGCCTCCCCGGTTCAACCGAGCCTCCCGCCTCAGCCTCCCAAGTAGCTGAGACAACAGGCATGCACTACCACTCCTGGCTAACTTTTTTTGTGTTTTTAGTAGAAACAGGGTTTTACCATGTTGGCCAGGCTGGTCTAGAACTCCTGACCTCTGGTAATACACTCACTTCAGCCTCCCAAACAGCTACGATTACAGGCGTGAGCCACTCCTCCCGGCCTGCCCTAGCTTTTTTTTTTTTTTGAGACAGAGTCTCACTCCGTCGCCAGATGCCAGACTGGAGTGCAGTGGCGCGATCTTGGCTCACTGCAACCTCCGTCCCCCAGGTTCAAGCAATTCTCCTGCCTCAGCCTCCCGAGTAGCTGGGACTACAAGCACGCACCACCACGCCCCGCTAATTTTTGTATTTTTAGTAGAGACGGGGTTTCACCATGTTTGCCAGGATGGTCTCGACCTCTTGACCTCGTGATCCGCCCGCCTCGGCCTCCCAAAGTGCTGAGATTACAAGCATGAGCCACCGCGCCCAGCCCCTAGCTTTGAAATGAACACAGGCTGGGCTGGAACTCAGTATTTCTTATGCTGTATCTTAAAATCTTAGCCCTTATTGCAACAAACTACTTTTATTTTCTAACTTTAAACATAGAGCCAGACTGACATCAGCCTATCCAGGAAACTGTCCAGGAAGGAAAGGAAGCAGTGGTTGTTGATGAAGGTTGGACCAGGTTCTGGGAGGTGGCTTTGCAGTGGCTAATGGGGGAGATGCTGAAGTCATAAACAGCCTTGCTTCTGCTTTGGTCAGCTCATCTTGGACAGCGTCTCTAAGCTCCCTACATTATTAATGGTTCGGAAGTCTAGTTTATGTTGTTTTTAATGAGAGAAGAAAAAAGCAGAGTGACTTTTTCCCCTCAAGGAGCCTGACATGGCTCTCGAGGGCATGTGTGGATCCACAGAATACAGGGGTTGAAGGTTATAGAAGGATTCCGGAGGATGAGTGGAGGGTACCATGTTTCTAAGACATTTTAGCAATGTTTAGAGATGTTTTCTCTCATCTCTGAAATCAGTGTCTTCCTGTATGTGGTTATCAGCTGTTGGCAAGGAGGTAGGTGTGGCATAGTTCTCACTGCTTATACCTGTGCCAGCATCACAAGTGCCAGCATCAAAACATGCAGAGGGGGTATCATTTCTATGTAAGAGGTAGGTGTTAGAAAAATTAAAATGTAATGAAAAGAAGGGACACCAGCAATCTCAGAGAAAACCCCAGAGACAGTAGTAGAACATTATTTTAACCCCTAGAATTGAATGGAGAGCAAATAAGGGAAAGTTGGAGAGGCTTTTAAAAACAGTAAGACTGCATAATTTCAAAGTCTGCTTAAGGGCCCAGAACAATGGCTTTTAGTTTCTTTTATGAATTGTTCGTTTGTTTATTTTTTATTGTTTATTTTTTTGAATTGTTCATTTGTTTATTTTTTTTATTTTGAGACAGGGTCTCACTCTGTCACCCAGGCTGGAGTGCAATGGTGCAATCTGGGCTTACTACAACCTCCGCCTCCTGGGTTCAAGAGATTCTCCTGCCTCAGCCTCCCAGGTAGCTGAGATTACAGGCTCCTGCCACCACGCCCAGCTCCTTTTTGTGATCTTAGTACAGACAAGGTTTTACCATGTTGGCCAGGCTGGTCTTGAACTCCTGAGCTCAAATGAGCTTCCCACCTCACCCTCTCAAAGCGCTGAGACTACAGATGTGAGCTGCCTGGCTGAATTGGTGTTTTTTTTTTCTTTTTCTGAGATGGAGTCTCACTCTGTCACCAGGCTGGAGTGCAGTGGCATGATCTCGGATCCCTGCAACCTCCGCCTCCCGATTCAAGCTGTTCTCCTGCCTCAGCCTCCTGAGTAGCCGGGACTACAGGCACATGCCACCATGCCCAACTAATTTTTGTATTTTTAGTAGAGACAGGGTTTCACCATGTTGGCCAGGATGGCCTTGATCTCTTGACCTCGTGATCCACCTACCTCGGCCTCCCAAAGTGCTGGGATTACAGGCATGAGCCACTGCACCCGGCTGAATTGGTTTATTTGTTGTTGTTTTTTGTTTTTGTTTTTTTGAGACGTAGTCTCGCTCTGTCTCCAGGCTGGAGTGCCGTGGTGCAATCTCAGCTCACTGCAACCTCCTTCGCCTCCCGGGTTCAAGCAATTCTCCTGCCTCAGCCTCCTGAGTAGCTGGGGCTATAGGCACACGCCACCCTGCCCAGCTAATTTTTGTATTTTTAGTAGAAGCGGGTTTCACCATGTCGGCCAGGGTGGTCTCCATCTCTTGACCTCGTGATCCGCCCACCTCGGCCTCCCAAAGTGCTGGGATTACAGGCATGAGCCACCGTGCCCGGCCTTTTTGTTTGTTTTAACTCTCTATCACCAACATGTTTGACGGCACAAAGGACAGAGTTGCATAGAAAAGTATGGATATTGTTGACTGAGTTAGTGTTACTGAAAATTATGAGGGTGTGATGAAGTTTTAGGAATCCCTGGATCAACTTATTTTGCTTATATTTTTCTAAGTAAATAAACATATGCTGTAAATATGTCTAAATCTAAAAGCTGTTTCAGTAACTTTTTTAAAAGTAAGTCATTAGAAAAGTATCATAGTTTGGCCGGGCGTGGTGGCTCATGCCTGTAATCCCAGCACTTTGGGAGGCCGAGGCGGGTAGATCACCTGAGGTCAGGAGTTCAAGACCAGCCTGGCCAACATGGTGAAACCCTGTCTCAAAAAAAAAAGAAAAGTATCATAGTTTAATTGGAAGTATTTTCCTTTTCTCAGTAGTATATAAAGTAATGGTTCATTTTATAATTAGTGGTATCTTAGATTGAAATACAAGGCTGAGCACAGTGATTCATGCCTATAATCTCAGCACCTTGAGAGACTAACTACTTGAGCTCTGGAGTTCCAGACCACCCAGGCAATGTAGTGAGGCGGTCTGACTCTACAAAAAATTTAAAAATTAGCCAGGCATAGTGGTGCGTGCCTATAGTCCCAGCACCTCAGGAGGCTCAGGTGTGGGGATCATTTGAGCCCAAGAGGTCAAGGCTGCAATGAGCTGTGATCATGACACTGCACTGCAGCCTTTTTTGACCCTGTATCCAAAAAAAAAAAAAGGAAGAAAGAGAAAAAAGAAATACAAGTAGATTAATGAAGTAGCAGTTTCTACTTTGCTAGAGGCCCAAAACTGGAACCAAAGAGTATTTTCAGCATAAAAAGAAAGAAAGGAGCACTCAGTGATGTCAAGCATATGGCGAAATAGACACTCATTTAAACTAGGAAATTAACCTTTAATAAAATAATATGAACCGGACACAGTGTCTCACGCCTATAATCCCAGTACTTTGGAAGGCTAAGTTGGGCGGATCACCTAAGGTAGGGAATTCAAGGCCAGCCTGGCCAACATGGTCAAACCCCTTCTCTGCTAAAAATATAAAAATTACCTGGGTGTGATGGCAGATGCCTGTACCAGCTATTCGGGAGGCTGAGGCATGAGAATTGCTTGAATTTGGGAGGCAGAGGTTGCAGTGAAAGCTGAGATCACACCACCGTACTCCAGCCTGGGCAATAGCACCAGACTGCATCTCAAAAAAAAGGAAAAAAATGACGAATGAATGAAATGTATGCAAACAAAACAGAAACCAAACAAAATTCTAACAAACCATCAGATGCTGTAGAATTCCTGACAGGAAAAAAGTCACACATAGGATACTCTGGCACTTAAATTTCTGGCAATTCCAGCAGTCAGATGGTGTGCTGATAGGAGATATTGATCAGCTCCAAACCCACCCTCAGCTTCCGGGTTCAGGTTGAGATTCTGGAAACCACCTTCTTCTCCTGCAGCTCCCTGTTGGGTTCTGCCAGTAGGAGGCATGATGAGCCTTGTTCTGGGGGTGCAAAAAAAAAAAATGAAACCAGTTGCCATGCCAGGGTCAAGAACCACTGCTGGATGACACAAACAGGGACAGCCTGCAAACAGGAAGGAGCAAGATGCCTCTCCAGCCTTCCAGCTTCCCTTTAGCGTCCTTCCTTCAAGCTCAGAGGTCCTGACCCCACCCGGGCAGCACTCCCTTCTCCAGATCTGAGGCTCAGCTCTTTGAGGCCTCTTCCCTATATCTCTAAGTTCTATCAATCCTACCTACTTCCCCTACTTCTCTAGTCCTAGGTGTGGAAACCGTTCCTTGTAGCTAGTATCTCTGTGTTGCCGGGATATCCCCTTTTTATATCTTCAGTCCCCTAATGCCTATGGAACTAGTTATTCCCAGTGTTAAATTCCCTCTGGCCAGGCACAGTGGCTCACACCTGTAATCCCAGCACTTTGGGAGGCCGAGGCAGGCAGATCACCTGAGGTCCAGAGTTCGAGAGCAGCCTGGCCAACATGATGAAACCCCATCTGTACTAAAACAAAAATTAGCCTGGCATGGTGGTGTACACTTGTAATCCCAGCTACTCAGGAAGCTGAGGCAGAAGAATCACGTGAACTGAGGTGGCAGAGGTTGCAGTGAGCTGAGATTGTGCCACTGCACTCCAGCCTGGGTGACACAGCAAGACTTCGTCTCAAAAAAAATAAATAAATTCCCTCTGACTCTGCTTATTACATGAATATGGATTTCATGTATATCTCTAAAGGATTATCCTCCTTTAGCCACGAGAAATCTTTGAAATTAGAGTTCTTATGAGCTATTATAGAAGAGTCCTGAATCAGGAGTCAGCAAACCAAGGTCCTAGTCCCAGTTCTGTCACTGGGTTTCATAACCTCAGCCTCGATTTATTTATCCACATACAGAGCATGAGAGCACCCACCTCTCTCCTGGGATATGCAGAGGGATCACATGGGACAATCAGTGGTTATAAAAATTGTTCCAAAGCCGGCGTATACCTCATAGGCATAAGGCGGTGATATGACTTATGAATTATCTTGGCTAAACACCAGTTGGAGGTTAGATAGTGACCTAGAATTTGTGCCAGGCACGGTGGCTCACTCCTGTAATCCTAGCATTTTGGGAGGCAGAGGTAGGTGGATCACCTGAGGTCAGGAGTTCAAGACCAGCCTGGCCATCATGGTGAAACCCCATCTTTTTAAAATAATTTAAAATTTTTAAAAATTTAAAAAAGAAAAATAAAGATAGTGACCTAGAATTTGTGTTAAAGAAGTAGTAGCCTTTGAATCCCTACCTTTGTTAGCTGTTGCACATACGTTAAGCTTACTTTCAACTAAATGGTGTTAAATAATTGATTTCTTCAGTGGTCCAAGCAATAACAGAGAAGCATAGCCAGACTTTGCCAGGCCCAGGTGGATGAAAGTCTAGCTTGGCGACAGGTCATTTGTGGGAGACATCCTTTCCATCTTCACTTCTCTTCCCCCTCTTTCCACTCTGCTCTCCTTTTTACCCACTCTGCCAGATGCACTGGCCCCACAGGCATCCAGAGCACATGCACCTGGTTACCCAGAATCTCTCTTCCCTGAGGTGTTCCTGCACCCCATCACCTTACTTCCTTCAGGACCCTAACAAGTCAGGTGATCCTGGATATTTAAAAATTTATGTTAAATTCTTTTTGGGCCGAGCGTGGTGGCTCACGCCTGTAATCCCAACACTTTGGTAGGCCGAGGCAGGTGGATCACCTGAGGTCAGGAGTTCGAGACCAGCCTGGCCAACATGGAGAAACCCTGTCGCTACTAAAAGCACAAAATTAGCTGGGCGTGGTGGCACAGGCCTGTAATCCGAAAGCTGAGGCTGGAGAATCACTTGAACCCAGGAGGCGGAGGTTGTGGTGAGCTGAGATTGCACCATTGCACTCCAGACTGGGCAACAAGAGTGAAACTCCGTCTCAAAAAAAAAAAAAATTATTTTTGGGTTTTTGTTGTTTGTTTGTTTGAGATGGAGTCTTGCTCTGTTACCCAAGCTGGAGTGCAGTGATATGATCTCAGCTCACTGCAGCCTCCGCCTCCAGGGTTCAAGCGATTTGCCTCAGCCTCCCAAGTAGCTGAGATTACAGGTGCATGGGCACCATGCCCGACTAACTTTTGTATTTTTAGTAGAGATGGGGTTTCACCGTGTTACCCAGGCTGGTCTCCAACTCCTGAGCCCAAGCAATCTGCCTGCCCGGGTCTCCCAAAGTGCTGGGATTGTAGGCATGAGCCACCCACGCCTGGCCAATTTCTATTAAATTTTACCTTCGTTACTCTCTAATTTTAGCCTGCCTCATTTTTGTCACTAGCAATTGTCACTATATGCTATTGTTGCATATTTATTTATTTACTTATCTTCTATATTCTCCATTGGGAATGTATGCCCTGTTAGGATGGGGACTTTGTCTATTTTGTTTACCATTATATTCTCATTATCTGAAATAGTGCCTGGCACGTAGTAGGTGCCCAAAAAGTACATAACAGATCAATGAGTGAATTTAACAAGTAGACACTATTGATGGTGCTGTGCCAAATCTGTTCTCCTGAACTTGGGGTGGAAGGACGTGCACAGGCAGGTATGCAGACGTAGATGCCTGCTGCCACCGTTTTGCAAAAAGATTTGTCCAACTTACCTTCTTCACTTTGAATTTTTAAATAATTCTCGACATTTTGGTCCTAAAAAGAGGACCAGATTCGAAGTCACCTGATGTCAAATTCTGTCTTCACCATTACTTGCTATACTTCTGGTAAATGCCCTAACTTTCCTCACCCTTGATTTTCTCATCTGTGTAATGGGGAAAATACTTGTTCTTCCTGCCTGAGGCTTTACATTTATCATAAAGATCAAAGGAAGTGAGCTTCTCTCCTCCCACAGTGGGTTGGAGTCTTTATTCTTCTGGCAGTTGTCTCCTGGCCACTATCCTCTGTTGCAAGTTGAGAAATGAGATCTTTGCTTCGTGTTCAACCCTAAAGATCTAAAAGGCATGCATCCATCACAGAGAGTTACACAACATTGTCTACCCAGATCCCAGCTGAAGAAAATCCACAGGAAGACAAGACAGGCTCTTTTCTTTTCTTTTTTCTTTGAGTCTCACTCTGTCACCAGGCTGGAGTGCAATGGCATGATCTTGGCTCACCACAACCTCCACCTCCCGGTTCAAGTGATTCTTCTGCCTCAGCCTCCCGAGTAGCTACAGGCATTTGCCACTACGCCCAGCTAATTTTTGTATTTTTAGTAGAGACGAAGTTTCACCACATTGGTCAGGAGGGTCTCAGTCTCCTGACTTCATGATCCGCAAGGCAGGCTATTTTCATGCTACCCATAACGTCTAGTCCATCACTGCCTCAGTAACTTGATCATCAACCCTGGTAGCAAATATCCCCAAAGCTGATGAAACAGGGCAGAGAAGTATCCAAGAGAAAATGGAAGGCGGTTTCTCTAAAAACAAGACTAAGAGAAGGATATTATTGTCTAGAAGAAAAGAAATAATTGAAAATTGAGATTTCTTCATCTCAAATGACCTTATTAGCCTGAAAAAGCAAGCACAAAAAAAAATCTCTCCCTTACATAATAGTAATGGTGGGAATCAAAAGGAATCAGTAGATGGGGGATCCAGATGGGAATGCTACTACACCACAGTAGAATCCTTCTGGTAACCCACAGTGGGAAAGGAACAGTTGTAGCAAAAAGACCGAGTCTTGCAGAGGGATCATGTCAGCACTGATCACTTTTCAGTAACCACGCTTTCCTGATGATCATTTTAGCATCACTCTTTGGCAAGACTGGATGGTAGGAGTGGATATCAATTGTTTTTCACTGTCTACATATGCTTCATAAACTGTAGTTTTTTTCCCTCCACAGACCTCTCTTTTCCTTACTTTCACGTGCATAATTTATCAAATAGATATGATTTTAATGCTTTGCTGATTGAACATAGCTTCCTTTTTCATTTCATTGATTGCTACTAAAAGATGCACAAGGCTTTTAAGACCTGACATGAATGATGAGATGAGATCCAACATGAAGAATCTGAAGCAAACACACTTGTGGTTTAAGAATGTATAAATAGAGCTTGGTAAGGCCACACGTGGTAGCTCAACGCCTATAATCCTAGCACTTTGGGAGGCCTAGGTGGGCAGATCACCTAAGGTCAGAAGTTTGAGACCAGCCTGACCAACATGGTGAAACCCCATCTCTACCAAAAATACAAAAATTAGCTGGCTGTGGTGGTGGGCACCTGTAATCCCAGCTACTCGGGAGGCTGAGGCACGAGAATTGCCTGACCCCAGGAGGTGAAGGTTGCAATGAGCCTGGGCAATAGAGCAAGACTCTGGCACAGGAAAAAAAAAAAATAGAACTTGGTGATTTTCTGTTGAGTTTGTTGAGGAAATGCATAATGATTAAGATTAGGTGGTTTTTTTTTAAATTAATGAACCAATATTTACACAGTATTTTTTTTTTAATAGGAGAAAAGGTCATACACATTTATTTTAACATGCATGGGGGAAAATCACAGAAGGTGATGGCCCAATAACCCAATGGGTACAGGTGCTTACATACTGTACTTCATAGGGGAGGAGAAGATGGGGAATGTAGACGATTGTTTTTTTTTAACTTTGGCTCTGGGTTACATGTCCACATCCTGCATCCTGCAGGATTGTTGCATAGGTACATACATGCCACGGTGGTTTGCTGTCTCCATCCCCCTCCCCGCCAGCCCCTGTTGCCTACATCAGTCATTTCTCCCGGGGTTATCCCTCCCCAACCTCCCTGCCCCACCCTCCCACTGTCCCTCACCTCCCCTCCCTTCTACAGCACCACCTACCCCCGTGAGTGTTCTTCCCTTCCCTGTGCCCAAGTGCATTGATTGTCATCCGCCTATGAGTGAAAACGTGGTATTTGGTTCTCTGTTCTTGTATCAATTTGCTGAGAATGATGGTTTCTAGGTTCATCCATGTCTCTGCAAAGGACATGAACTCATCATTTTTTATGGCTGCATAGTATTCCATGGTGTATATGTGCCACATTTTCTTTGTCCAGTCTGTCATTGATGGGCATTTGGGTTGGTTCCAGGTCTTTGCTATTGTAAACAGCACCACAGCGAACATACGTGTGCATGTGTCTTTATAATAGAACAATTTATAATCCATTGGGTATATACCCGGTAATGGGATTGCTGGGTCAAATGGAATTTCTATTTCTAGATCCTTGAGGAATTGCCACACTGTCTTCCATAATGGTTGAACTAATTCACACTCCCACTAACAGTGGAGTTCCTTTTCTAACTCCCACTAACAGTGGAGTTCCTTTTTCCACTAACAGTGGAAAAGTGTTCCATTTTCTCCAAACCTCTCCAGCATCTGCTGTCTCCAGATTTTTTAATGATCGCCATTCTAACTGTATTAGAGGGTATCTCAATGTGGTTTTGATTTGTATTTCTCTAATGACCAACGATGATGAGCATTTTTTCATATGTTTGTTGGCCACATAAATGTCTTCTTTTGAAAAATGTTCATCTCCTTCACACGCTTTTGAATGAGTTTGTTTTTTCTTGTAAATCTGCTTTAGTTTTTTTGTAGATTCTGGATATTAGCCCTTTGTCAGATGGGTAGATTGCAAAAATTTTTTCCCATTCTGTTGGTTGCCAGTTCACTCTAATGATTGTTTCTTTTGCAGTGCAGAGGCTCTTAAGTTTAATTAGATCCCGTTTTGTCTATTTTGGCTTTTGTTGCCATTGTTTTTGGTGTTTTAGTCATGAAGTCCTTGCCTATGCCTATGTCCTGAATGGTGTTGCCTAGGTTTTCTTCTAGGTTTTTTATAATGTTAGTTCTTATGTTTTAATCTTTAATCCATCTGGAGTTAATTTTTATATAAGGTGTAAGGAAGGGGTTCAGTTTCAGCTTCCTGCATATGGCTAGCTGGTTTTCCCAACACCATTTATTAAACGGGGAATGCTTTCCCCATTGCTTATTTTTGTCTGGCTTGTCAAAGATCAGATGGTTGTAGACGTGTGGTGTTGCTTCTGAGCCCTCTGTTTTGTTCCATTGATCTATGTCTCTGTTTTGATACCAGTACCATGCTGTTTTGATTACTGTAGCCTTGTAGTATAGTATGAAGTCAGATAGCATGATGCTTCCAGCTTTGTTCTTTTTGCTTAGGATTTTCTTGGCTATGCAGGCTCTCTTTTGGTTCCATATGAAGTTTAAAGTGGTTTTTTCCAATTCTATAAGGAAGGTTATTGGTAGCTTGATAAGGATAGTGTTGAATCTGTAAATTACTGTGGGCAATATGGCCATTTTTACAATATTGATTCTTCCTAACCATGAGCATGGAATGTTTTTCCATCTGTTGGTATTTTCTCTTATTTCCTTGATCAGTGGTTTGTAGTTCTCCTTGAAGAGGTCTTTTACATCCTTTGTTAGTTGTATTCCTAGGTATTTTATTCTCTTTGTAGCAATTGTAAATGGGAGTTAACTCATGATTTGGCTGTCTGTTTATCTGTTATTGGTGTATAGGAATGCTTGTGATTTCTGCACATTGATTTCGTATCCTGAGACTTTGCCAAAGTTGCTTATCAGCTTAAGGAGGTCTTGGGCTGAGACAGTGGGGTCTTCTAAATATACGATCTTGTCGTCTGCAAATAGGGACAGTTTGACTTCTTCTTTTCCTAATTGAATACCTTTATTTTTCTTGCCTACTCACTCTGGCTAGGACTTCCAGTACTATATTGAATAGGAGTGATGAGAGAGGGCATCCTTGTCTAATGCCAGTTTTTAAAGAGAACGCTTCTAGTTTTTGCCAGTTCAGTATGATATTGGCTGTGGGTTTGTTGTAAATAGCTTTTATTATTTTGAGATACGTTCCATCAATACCTAGTTTATTGAGGGTTTTTAGCATAAAGGGCTGTTGAATTTTGTTGAAGGCCTTCTCTGCATCTATTGAGATAATCATGTGGTTTTTGTCTTTGGTTCTGTTTATGTGGTGGATTATGTTTATAGATTTGCATATGTTGAACCAGCCTTGCATCCCCAAGATGAAGCCTACTTGATTATGGTGGGTATGCTTTTTGATGTGCTGTTGGATTCGGTTTGCCAGTATTTTCTGGAAAATTTTTGCATCAATATTCATTATGGATATTGGCCTGTAGTTTTCTTTTTTGGTTGTGTCTCTGCCAGGTTTTGGTATCAGGATGATGTCGGTCTCATAGAAAGAGTTAGGGAGGATTCTGTCTTTTCGTATTGCTTGGAATAGTTTCAAGAGGAATGGTACCAGCTCCTCTTTGTATGTCTCGTAGAATTAGGCTGTGAACCTGTTTGGACCTGGACTTTTTTTGGTTAGTAGGCTATTAATTGCTGCCTCAACTTCAGACCTTGTTACTGGTCTATTCAGGGTTTCAATTTCTTCATGGTTTAGTCTTGGGAGTTTGCAAGTGCCCAGGAATTTATCCATTTCTTCCAGATTTACTGGTTTATGGGCATAGAGCTGTTTGTAGTAATCTCTGATGGTAGTTTGTATTTCTGAGGAATCAGTGGTGAGCTCCCCTTTATCGTTTTTTATTGCATCTATTCAATTCTTTCTTTTCTTTTTTATTAGTCTAAATAGCAGTCAATTTTGTTGATCTTTTCAAAAAACTAGCTCCTGGATTTATTGATTTTTTTTAAGGGTTTTTTGTGTCTCTGTCTCCTTCATTTCTGCTCTGATCTTAGTTATTTTTTGTCTTCTGCTTGCTTTTGAGTTTTTTTGATCTTGCTCCTCTAGCTCTTTCAATTTTGACGATAGGATGTCGATTTTAGATCTTGCCTTGTTTCTCATATGGGCATTTATTGCTATAAATTTCCCTCTAGACACTGCTTTAAATGTGTCCCATGGGATCTGGTACATTGTGTCTTTGTTCTCATTGATTTCAAAGAACATTCTTATTTCTGCCTTCATTTCATTGTATATCCATTCGTTATTCAGGAGCAAGTTGTTCAGTTTCCATGTGATTGTGTGGTTTTGAGTGTTTTCCTTAATCCTGAGTTCTAATTTGATTGCGCTGTGGTCTGAGAGACCGTTTGTTATGATTTCCATTCTTTTGCATTTGCTGAGAAGTGATTTACATTTGCCGAGGAGTGACTGACCAATTAGGTGGTCAATTTTAGAATAAGTGTGATGTGGTGCTGAGAAGAATGTGTATTCTGTGGATTTGGGGTGGAGTGTTCTGTAAATGTCTATTAGGTCCTCTTGGTCCAAATCAACATTCAGGTCCTGGATATCCTTGTTGACTTTCTGTCTCGTTGATCTGTCCAATATTGTCAGTGGAGTGTTAAAGTCTCCCACTATTATTGTGCAGGAGTCTAAGTCTCTTCGTAGGTCATTAAGAACTTACTTTATGTATCTGGGTGCTCCTGCATTGAGTGCATATGTACTTAGCATAGTTAGCTCTTTTTGTTGCATTGATCCTTTTACCATTATGTAATGCCCTTGTCTCTTTTGATCTTTGTTGGTTTAAAGCCTGTTTTATCAGAGAATAGGATTGCTACTCCTGCTTTTTTTTTTTGCTCTCCATTTGCTTGGTAAATCTTCCATCCCTTTATTTTGAGTCTGAGTTTTTGCACATGAGATAGGTCTCCTGAATACAGCACGCCGATGGGTCTTAACTTTTTATCCAGTTTGCCAGTCTGTGTCTTTTGATTAGGGCATTTAGGCCATTTACATCCAATGTTAATATTGTTATGTTTGAATTTGATCCTGCCATTTTTTTACTGGCTGGTTGTTTTGCCCATTAGTTGACGCAGTTTCTTCACTGCATCATTGGTCTTTACCATTTGGTAAGTTTTTGCAGTGGCTGGTACTGGTTGTTCCTTTCCATGTTTAGTGCTTCCCTCAGCAGCTCTTATAAGGCAGTTCTGGTGGTGACGGAGTCTCTCAGCGATTGCTTGTCCATAAAGGATTTTATTTCTCCTTCACTTATGTAGCTTTGTTTGGCTGGATATGAAATTCTGGGTTGAAAGTTCTTTTCTTTAAGGATGTTGAATATTGGCCCCTACTCCCTTCTAGCTTGTAGGGTTTTGCTAAGAGATCTGCTGTGAGTCTGATGGTCTTTCTTTTGTGGGTGACTTGACCTTTCTCTCTGGCTGCCCTTAGGATTTTTTCCTTCTTTTCAACCCTGGTAAATCTGAGGATTATGTGCTTTGGGGTTGCTCTTCTTGAGGAGTATCTTTGTGGTGTTCTCTGTATTTCCTGGATTTGAATGTTTGACTGCCTTGGTAGATTGGGGAAGTTCTCCTGGATAATATCCTGAAGAGTATTTTCCAGCCTGGATTCATTCTCCCTGTCACATTGAGGTACACCTATCAAACGTAGATTAGGTCTTTTCACATAATCCCATAGTTCTTGGAGGCTTTGTTCATTTCTTTTCACTCTTTTTTCTTTAATCTTGCCTTCTCATTTTATTTCACTGATTTGATCTTCGATCTCTGATATCCTTTCGTCTGCTTGATCAGTTTGGCTGTTTAAACTTGTTTTTGCCCCCCGAAGTTCTCATGCTGTTTTTCAGCTCCATCAAGTCATTTATGTTCTTCTCTAAGCTGGTTATTCTAGTTAACATTTTGTCTAACCTTTTTTCAGGGTTTTTAGTTTCTTTGCATTGGGTTAGGACATGGTCTTTCAACTCAGAGAAGTTTGTTATTACCCATCTTCTGAAGCCTGCTTCTGTCAATTTGTCAAACTCATTCTCTGTCTTGTTTTGTTCCCTTGGTGATGAGGAGTTGTGGTCCCTAGGAGGAGAAGAGGTGTCTCGTCTTTGATGTAGTCATCCTTTTTGCGCTGGTTTCTTCCCATCTTCTTGGATTCATCTCCTTTTGATCTTTGAAGATGGTGATTTCAGGAGGAATCTCTGAGCGGTCATCCTTTCTGTTGAGGTTGGAGCTATATCTCCTATGTGAGGTTTGTTGTTGTTGTTGTTGTTGTTGTTGTTGTTTGTTTTGCCTGTAGAGGCGCTGCTGAGCTGCGTTGGGTTCAGTTAGGCTGCTAGGAGGTCTTCCCCTGGAGTTTGTTTATGCAGGTGAGATGAGCCCCGCCTTCCCAACAGAAGGGCATCTTTCCTTCCCTGTGCTCAATCTTCCCTGTCAGGGTCAAACTGGGGTATTGGGTTGGAAACTCTCTCCAGCGCCAAGCTTCAGTTTATTGGGTTTTGTAGAGGTGAGACCTGCCAGGCCGTACGTCCTGTTTCCCTGCTTTCAACTCTGCCTTTTTCTGTGGGATGGGCAGTTTGGTCCCCCTGGCATTAGTCCTAACTTCCACCCCGTCCCTGCCGACAACTTGGCACCAGGCAGGCCGCAGCCGTAGCTCAGATTTGCATAGAACGAAAACCTGCAGCGCCCCTCAGTCAGGCGGGCTCTCCTGGACCGTGGGTTGCAGGAGGGATGAGGGTAGCTCAGGATCTGAACTGGAGCGCAGAGGGGGTGAAGTCCCTGGCCCTCCGAGCCAGCCTCACTCTCCAGATGAGGAACGCGCCCTGCCCTGTCTCTGTTCGCCCTCCCTGGGCTGCTCTCTCCTTGCTTTGATTCGCCTTCCCTGGGCTATTTTCTCTGTCCTACCAGTCCCACTGAAACGAACCTGGAAGCTTGCTAGGAATCGTGGAGTCCTCTAGCCCCTGTGCGTCTCACTCGCTGGGAGCTGCACTCCGGAGTTGACGCCTGTCGGCCATCTTGGCAGCTCCCCCATCACGATCAGGTGTTTTTCTATTTTAACAAGTTGACTTCTAGAGATGTAGAAGATGATTCTGACGTGCTACTTAAAATTTCCCGAGAAATCCAGGCATGTGGCCGGGCGTGGTGGCTCACGCCTATAATCCCAGCACTTTGAGAGGCCGAGGCGGGCGGATCACGAGGTCAGGAGTTCAAGACCAGACTGGCCAACATGGTGAAACCCCGTCTCTATTAAAAAAAAAAAAAGAAAGAAAGAAAGAGAAATCAGGCATGTTTATAAAAAAGAAAAAGATACCAGTGTAGGCTGGGCGCTGTGGCTCACACCTGTAATTCCAGCAGTTTGAGAGGCCGAGGTGGTGGATCACAAGGTCAAGAGGTCGAGACCACCCTGGCCAACACGGTGAAGCCGTGTCTCTACTAAAAATATAAAAATTCGCCGGGTTTGGTGGTGGGCACCCATAATCCCAGCTACTTGGGAGGCTGAGGCAGGAGAATCACTTGAGCCCAGGAGGAAGAGGTTGCAGTGAGCCGAGATTGCGCCCACTGCACTCCAAACCGGGCGACAAGAGTGGTAGATACTGCACCTCACACACACACACACACACACACACACACACACACACACACAAAAATACCAGTGTAAAACAAGATCAAATAATACAACTGAAATGCACAAATGCTATCCAGATGTTTTTGTTATTGCCCATTTATTTTGGCCAGTGAACATTTGAGAGACTCACATAGGAAGTTCAGGGGCCTTGCACTTTGTATCTCTTTCCCCAGTATTAATGCACTTACCCCTGTCTATTTTTCTCTTTTTTTTTTGGTGGGGAATATAATGCCTGTTGTATACAGCAGGACAGAGGGTCATTGTGTATGTACAGAAGTGATGTGGATTCCTCCCAGACTCATTAGTGACCAGGGCTGCTGGCCCTGTTTGGGTTTCCTAGACTAGAGAAGAAGACAGGAACCAAGATGGGAAGATGGACATGTTACATTTTAAGCTGGAGCTTCCCCTGCAGTCCACGGAGCACGTTCTTGGTGTGCAGCTCATCCTGACTTTCTCCTATCAATTACACGTGAGTCAGTCTGCTGGGAGGCCATCCTCTCTCTTGTGTCTTTTTCATAGACCAGAGCCCTTCTTCTGATTTCTAGAAGACCCACACTGTAGCAGGCCCTCTTCCCCATGTAGCTTGGGATAGCTTAGGCCAGTCGAATGTTTTTCACTGGGTCATATTAGTTAATATGAGCTATTAATAGCTCAGAAAGTTCTAGGCAATGTTTCCTGCATGACTCTGCTGGGTATGTGAGGGCCCCTTAGGTTTCAGCCAAGATAGGTGACTGTTAGCACCCAGAGCCTTTTAGATCTGACAGTGGTTGGTATTGTTTGTTTTTCTATTGATTTCAGAGGATGTCAGCCTTCGTGATGCAGAGTATGGCATTTCTCCAGTCCTCCTTTGCTATTCCTGGATCCCAGTTATATGTGAATGGAGACCTGAGGCTGCAGCAGAAACAGCCGCTGAGCTGTAGTGGCCTAGATGCCCGATACAACGTAAGGGTGCTTCTCATTGTCCAGGTCCTTTGTTTCTGTGTGTTACTGTTCATCGAGTTCTTTGAAGAGGGAAATGAAAAGTAGAAATATCAGGCCAGGCGTCATGGCTCACGCCTGTAATCCTAGCACTTTGGGAGGCCAAGATGGGCGGATCACTTGAGGCCAGGAGTTTGAGAACTTCCTGGACAACATGGTGAAACCCTGTCTCTAGTAAAAGTACAAAAAATAGCTGGGCGTGTGGCACGCACCTTAAATTCCTAGCTACTCGGGAGGCTGAGGCAGGAGAATTGCTTGAACCCGGGAGGTGGAGGTTACAGTGAGCCGAGATCATACCAGTGTACTCCAGCCTGGGCCACAGAGTGAGACTCTGTCTCAAAATAAAAAATAAAAAAAATAAAAAAAAAACACAGAAAAGAACCGAAGGGATACTGTAAAATGATCATGTGAAATGTTCATGTAAAGTATTTGAGAAATACTACTAGACAGTTTACTGAACCCATAACACAGGCCAGCCCTGAGTGCAGGGTTTACCTGTATCATCTCCTTTAATTATCACAGCAACCTCTCAGCCGCCCGCACTGTCCTTTCCCAGAGCTCCAGCCACTTGTCCCATCGCTGTCCCCTTTGCTCCCTTCCAGCCACACTGGTCTTTCTGCTGTTCCTCAAACCCAGGAAGCAGCTGCCACCTCAGGGCTTTTGCTCCTGCCGTCTCCTCTGCCAGGCAGCCACGTGGCTTGTCGGACCACGCTGTTCAGGTCCCTGTTCAGATATCCCTGAGCACAGTCCTTCCCTGAGCTGCCTCTGCAGTAGCAGCCCCTCCCACCATCATCCCTCGGCCAGACTTTCCCTCCTGCCACCCGGCCTCCTCAGGACACGTGTCTGTGTGTTTGTTTTCTCCCTTGACGTCGACAGCAGTGGCATCTCATGTACTGTCACGTCAGTGCCTAGCACCCCGCCTGGCACACGGGAAGCTCGCAGAGGTGCTTGTTTAAAGAATGAACTCATTTTGCGGAAGACGAAACTGGGGCTTCCGGTGATTAATTTTCCCAAGGGCTCAAAGCTTGAAAGTATATCAGAACCAGGAACTTTCTGTCTGTGTCCAGAACTCATGCATCAAATTACTCATTCCTCAGCTTTCTTTTATCACAACAGGGACCATAAAAGGTGGGCTGAGGTAAGTTAGAAAGTGAAAAAGGGGCATTATCCGTTATTACAGTCATAAATCAGTACTTGTAGATAAATAGTGGGTTTTACTGTTGCTCTGGCTATAATCGACGTAAGTTATAAAGAAAAGGAAGCAATATATGAAATAATGAATGTGGCAATTTTTGTTTTAATGTCTATATATCAGATTACATTAACAGCAAGCAATTGTTTTCTCCTTTAAGGTATTATACACTTATGGTTTGCATTTTATCTATTTCTGTCTCTATATTTAAAAGTGAGAAAGAACTTAGCACCCAGAGAAGACCAAGAAAATGACAAAGCAGTTGGAAGTATGGTTTCTTGTTTTTGTTTTTTATTTTAATTTTTGAGACAGAGTCTTGCTCTGTCACCCAGGCTAGAGTGCAGTGGCATGATCTCAGGTCATAGCAACCTCTGCCTTGCAGGCTTAAGAGATTCTCTGGCTTTAGCCACCTAGTAGTGAGTAGCTGGGATTACAGGCATGTGTCACCATGCCAAGCTAATTTTTTTTTTTTTTTT
>PVKP010017954.1:0-45108 GCA_004027715.1 Plecturocebus donacophilus
CCCCTCTTTGAAGACAGAGTTTCTTCAGGAATTACTTGAATTTCTACATAGAAATTGGTCTATTCTTGCCTATTTATTCATTTACAACAGTATGAACTCAGGGATATTGATATTATATTTTGGATTATAATACAATGCTGTTATTTACTTCATTGCTCAAATTGTTCCAGCTTTAGCCATTGGAAGCTCTTTCACCCAGCTCCTATGTCCCTTTTGATATACCTCTCTTTTTTTTCTTTTAAACATTTCCTTACATTCTGGCACTATGCATGCTCCAGGGTCGTCTTGTATATTTCCTGCCTCTATTAGTTTCCTACTGCTATTGTAACAAGTTGCCATAAACTTAGTTGCTTAAAACAACACAAATTCATTATCTTATAATTCTGATGGTAAGAATTCCAAAAGGGGTTTCATTGGGCTGAAATTGAGGTGAACAAAGAGCTGCATTCCTTGTTCAGGCTTTAGGGGAAATTTTGTTTTTTACCTTTTTCATCTTCTGGAGGCTTCTAACATCCTTGGATCATCGTCCCATTCCTCTATTTTCTTTTCTTTGGGTTCTGTTTTCCTTTCCTCCTTCCCTCCCTCCTTCCCTCCTTCCCTCCCTCCCTTCCTCCCTTCTTTCCTTGCTTCCCTCCCTCCTTTCTCTCTTCCTTTCTTCCTTCTGCTCCCTCTCTTCTCCCTTCCTTCCTCCTTTCCTTCATCTTGCTCTGTCACCCAGGCCGGAGTGCAGTGGTGCAATCTCAGCTTACTGCAGACTTGACTTCCTGGGCTCAAACTACCCTCCCACCTCAGCCTCCCGAGTAACTGGGACTACACAGACATGCCACCATGCTTGGCTAGGTTTTTTTTTTTTTGGTCTCACCATGTTGCCCAAGTTGATCTTGAACTCCTGGGCTCAAGCAGTCTTCCCATCTTGGCTTCCCAAAGTGCTGGGATTACAGGTGTGAGCCACCTCATGTGGCCTCCCTTCTTTCCCTTTCAAAGCCAGCAATATCAAGTTGATTCATTGTCATGCTGCCATCTCTCTGGTTCTCCTCTTCTGCCTCCCTCTTCTACACTTAAGGACGCTTGTGATTATATTGGCCCACCTAAAAAAGTCCACAATAATTTCCCTATATTAGAGTCAGCAAATTAGCAAGTTGAAACCCATCGGCTAGAGTGGGTGTGTTGGTTCATACCTGTAATCCCAACACTTTGGGAGGCCAAGGCAGGAGGGTTACATGAAGCCAGGAATTTGAGGCAAGCCTGAGCAACAAAGTGAGACTCTTTCTCTAAAGAAATAAAGAATAATGATAATCCATCTGCTATCTTAATGCCTCTTTGCCATTTAACATGACATATTCAGAGTTTCTGGGAATTAGAATGTGGACCTCCTGGTGGAAAACGACATTATTCTACCATATTGCCACAGTTATAGTCTCAATCATTTCAGCAAAGATTGCTGTTTCCTTTTATTGGAGAATTGTATCAGCAATCAAGATTTGGGCGCTGGATATGCCTATTGCTGTTGGGGTATAGTTTCTTTTAGGCCCTATCAACTGAAAAAGCAAGGAAATATATGTATGTATACTAATCCATTCATATTTATATTAAGCTAAATACAAGTTCATATTGATATCTTCACCTCTAATATAGTGTCTGTCATTAAAATATCTAGGCTGGGTGCAGTGGCTCACTCCTGTAATCCCAGCACTTTGGGAGGCTGAGGCGGGTGGATCACCTGAGGTCAGGAGTTCGACACCAGCCTGGCCAACATGGTGAAACCCTGTCTCTACTAAAAATACAAAAATTAACCAGAAATGGTGGCATGAGCTTTTATTCCCAGCTACTCAAGAGGCTGAGGCAGAATTGTGTGGACCTGGGTGGCAGAGTTTGCAGCAAGCCAAGATCATGCCACCACAATCCAGCCTGAGCGATAAAGCAAGACTCTGTCTCAAAAAAAGAAAAAAAATCTAGCCTTAGGCAGTGTAAGCATAAGTTACCCTAAAGCATCCTAAGTGGTCACTTTAGTTCATTCTTTTATTTATTGTACATAGCACCAAAAGATCAATTTTTCTTAAATACTGC
The DNA here is from genome assembly GCA_004027715.1 of Plecturocebus donacophilus. NCBI lineage: Eukaryota > Metazoa > Chordata > Mammalia > Primates > Pitheciidae > Plecturocebus > Plecturocebus donacophilus. The sequence goes on from PVKP010017954.1 coordinate 2,068, forward strand.
TTTTTGTCAGGTAACCATGTTTAAAAACACCCGACAGTATTCTATTCAATAACAATTTGTCCATAGTTTAGGCAAAAATGTTTGCCTTATAAAGCTTTCTATAATCAGTGTCCACACTAACCATCCAACTTTACTTCCCAGAATTCCCTAGGATAGCCACTGACTTCTTATAACTCCTCATAGCTCCTCACAGCTTCTCATAACTTCTCATGTTAATCCAGTTGGCTTCATGATCCTTAAAGAAATGCACCATTTTAGGTTTTACATGGTATCTTTGCTTTTGTAAATATTTTCTTCACTAATACTTCATTTGTGTTCAATTCCACTTACCATTGAAAATCCGCTTATTCCAACTATCATTAAAGTATTCCAGCCAACATTAATTTTTCTTTTTAGATCCTATGGCATTTGAATAAATAATAAATAATCTATGCCTTATACTTAAAAATTTAATAATCATTGTAAGGAGTGTTCAGTGTTCAGAATACATCACTGAACAAGTTAACTTGTTTAACTATTTCTTAACTTTTCCAAGTTTGTAGGTCTTCCAAACAGAAGCCTATTCTTGTCCCTCTTTTTTTTTTTTTTGCCTACATTGTAAAGGTAAGAAATTTATCTTTCCTTTAAAATATCTTCAATTTGTTTTTTAAACCCCTCAAGACTAATTGTTTTCAAATGTTAGAGTAAAGGATTCACCTGGGAAATTGATAAGGCACATTCCTGGATCTTATATTCAGAGACTCTGATTTGGTGTATATTTTTAGTTTCTTATTGCTGTTTTAATGAATTAAAGCCACAAACTTAGTGACTTAAATAACACAAGTTTATTACCTTACATTTCTGTAGTTAGAAGTTCGAACAGGTCTCACTGGGTTAAAATCACGGTGTCAGGAGGGCCGTGTTCCTTCCTGGAGGCTCTAGAGGAGAATCACTTTTCTTGCTTCCAGAGGGTACCCACATTCTTCGACTTGCTTCACTTTTCTTGCTTACAGAGGGTACCCACATTCAAGGGTCTCGTTCTCCTTGAAAGCCAGCGCATGGCATCTCTGTGCCTTCCTTCTGTAGCCACATTTTCCTCTGAGTGCTTCTCCTCTTCTGCTTCCTATTCTACTTTAAGGATCTGTGATTACATTAGATCCATCTGGATAACCTACGTGAATTCCCCTTTATTTATTTTTTATTTTTTGTAGGGAGAGCTCACATTGTTGCCCAGGCTGGTCTCTAACTCCTAGGTTCAAGCCATCTTTCTGCCTTGGCCTCCCAAAGTGTTGGGATTGCAGGTGTGAACCACTGTGCCCAACTTTCATCTCCCTATTTTAAGGCCAGCTGATTAGCAGTCTTTATTCCAGCTGCAACTTTAATACTCCTTTGCCAGGTAACACAACATAGGCTGTGGTTTTGGGGATCAGGATGTAGACATTTTTGAGGGCCATTATTCTACCACAGTAAGACTGGGGTGGTGGAGCCCAGGAAATTATCCTTTAAACACTCATCCCAGCTGATTCTAATGAAAACAATCAGACAACACACTTTGAGAAACACTCGTTCGGTTATCTATGAATAACAACTATATTACGAAGAACAGCCATATTTATTCAACTCTGGAATTAAAACAAACACAGAGGTGGTTTAAGACTTGATTTAAACAGAAGATTTGGTACAAAGAGAAAAGCTTATCAGACTCTGATAAACGCGATTATCTAGAAAGCTGTTTACATAGAAAGAAGAGACACTGGCAGATTTCTTGATCTTTCCGTGTTTTATTCTGAGATTTTGCTGAGATAACATAGTTTTACAATGTAAAGAAATATTCTATAGGCTGAATACCATGTATTAGGAAAGACAACTTTAACATAACTTAAGTTATGAAATTAAATTTTTGCTTGGTTTTAAGAGTATACTTGGCTGAAGGTTCTTTATTGCTTGATCCATTTTATACACACACGCACACACACACTATATATGTATGTATATAACATTCAAACAACAACCTAAAGCACTCTTTTCTTTTTCTTTTTCTTTTTTTTGAGATGGAGTCTTGCTCTGTCCTAGGCTGGAGTGCAGTGGTGTGATCTTGGCTCACTGCAACCTCTGCCTCCTGGGTTCAAGCTATTTTCCTGCCTCAGCCTCCTGAGTAGCTGGGACTACAGGCACACACCACCATGCCCGGCTAATTTTTGTGTTTTTAATAGAGATGGGATTTCACCATGTTGGCCAGGCTCGTCTCAAACTCCTGACCTTGTGATCTGCCCGCCTCAGCCTCCCAAAGTGCTGGGATTATAGGCGTGAGCCACCATGCCCGGCCTAAAGTACTCTTTTCTCTCCAAACCAGTAACCAAGCTGAACTATGCTACGAATAGTCTATAGTCCCTTAACATATTTTATTGAAAGGATTGAGTTTGCTGAAGATTTATATCATATATAAGAATAAATTCAATTATTTTATTGAGTACTTTATTCTAACGTAATAGTATTTTAAAACATCATCTACTTTTACATAGCTTATTTATTGGTTTATTGCTCATAAATCATATTTTCTCAAAGCTAAAAAAAAATTATTTAAAAAAATCTGTTTGGAGAAACGGTCATAGGATTTAGTAGCAAAAGATGTTAATGTTAAACATAATATTTTTGAAAACTGGGTTTTATCAGTTTAGTTCCCTTGTTCTTTAAAATATAAAATATTTAATCCTAATTATAGGCTTTATTTTTTAAAAGTAAACTTTAGAGCTCAAGTTTAGGAGAGCTATTTATAGTATTATTGAGGGAGAATAGAGAAGAAAGAACTTTAGGGAATGATTAAAATTTTAATGAATGAACATATGAATTAAACAATTAAATCCAACTAACCTGAAATGTTAATTCAATTGAACTCTCATAACAATTCATAAGTAAAGTATAATTATCCCTCATTTCTTAGAAAACATGCTATGTTGTGTGATTTCACCCAGCCTTCATAGCTGTTAAGCAGTGAAGTTAAGTAACTAATCAAACTTGACTCTCTGACTTCCAGGTAAATGCTCTTCATAGTATAATCAGGCTTCTATATGCTTAACTTACTAGACTAATTTTTTATTTCTATTTTTGATAGGGAGACATTCACTAACCTGCAAGGGCAGAAGGCAGGCATAGGGTGGGGAAAGATTGGCTAGTGTTGACCCTGGAAGTAGAAGGAGATGTCTTCCAGGGTTGGCTTGATTACCTGTTGAACCAAAGAGCTGATTTCTGGAATTTAGTAATCAGTCAAGACTTAGTATTAGAGTGTGTCTTTGTTTTGTGTTACTATAATACAATACTGGAAACTGAATAATTTACAAAGAATAGAGATTTAATTATCCCTGTCTTGGAGGCTAGGAAGTTCATGATTAAGGCACTGGTATCTGGTGAGGGCCTTCTTTCTGTATCTTAACATGGTGGAAGACTGAAGGGCATAAAAAGGATGAATTTCTTCCATCAAACCCTTTTATAATGGCATTCACTGTTCATAATGGTGAAGCCCTTATGACATAATTACTTCCCCAAAAACCCCACCTCCTAATACTGCTAGATTGGTGTTAAGTTTCCAACATGAATTTTGTGGGACACATTCAGACTATAGCAGGGTGTCTAGTCCATAGTTTCAAGCAATTCAGTATCCTTCAAGTCATTGGAATAAAAGATCTTCTATATGTAGTAATTATTTTTCCATATGAAATCATTTTGGGTATTCAGATACTTCAGTTGTTGAGACTTTTTTTTAAATTGTATTTTAGATTTTGGGGTACATGTGAAGAACATGCAAGATTGTTGCATAGGTACACACATGGCTGTGTGGTTTGCTGCCTTCTTCCTCATCACCTATATCTGGCATTTCTCCCCATGCTCTCTCTCCCCAACTCCCCACCCCCCCCTGTCCCTCCTCTTCCTCCCCCCCCCCGCCAGACCCCAGTGTGTGATGATCCCTTCCCTGTGTCCATGTGTTCCCACTGTTCAACACCTACCTATGAGTAAGAACATGTGGTGTTTGATTTTCTGTTCTGTGTCAGTTTGCTGAGAATGATGGTTTCTAGGTTCATCCATGTCCCTACAAAGGACATGAACTCATCTGGTTTTATGGCTGCATAGTATTCCATGGTGTATATGTGCCACATTTTCCCTGTCCAGTCTATCGTTGATGGGCATTTGGGTTGGTTCTAGGTCTTTGGTATTGTAAACAGTGTTGCAACAAACATTCATGTGCATGTGTCCTTATAGTAGAATGATTTATAATCCTTTGGATATATACCCAGTAATGGGATTGCTGGGTCAAATGGAATTTCTATTTCTAGGTCCTTAAGGAATCACCACACTGTCTTCCACAATGGTTGAACTAATTTACACTTCCACTGACAGTGTAAAAATGTTGCTATTTCTCCACATTCTCTCCAGCATCTGTTGTCTCCAGATTTTTTAATGATCGCCATTCTAACTGCCATGAGATGGTATCTCAGTGTGGTTTTGATTTGCATTTCTCTAATGACCAGTGATGATGAGCATTTTTCCATCTGTTTGTTGGCCTCATGTATGTCTTCTTTTCTAAAGTGTCTGTTCATATCCTTTGCCCACCTTCGAATGGGATTGTTTTTTTCCTGTAAATCTGTTTTAGTTCTTTGTAGAGAGACATATTTTTATTCTATCTCATCATTGAACAGCGTGCACTACTCCCAGCTGTGCAAGACAGAGCCAAGCAGAAGCCAGACCCTGAGAGCACAGAGTGTGACTATTTTTCCATATCAGATGATAGCCTGGTCAGTAGCTATCACCTCACCACAATGGGGTCCCTGGGCAAGGGCCCCAATGCTAGATCCTTCAAAAAACACAAATCAATTGATATAAGATCGAACTCCTAACAAAAGATATGGATCACAAGCCAGATGGCTGTGATTCCTAAATTCTTCTCAGTTTGTAATAAAAAGACTTAAATCAGCATTAATAGACATCCACAGAACTCTCCATCCCAAATCAGTAGAATATACATTCTTCTCAGCACCACATCACACTTATTCTAAAATCGATCACATAATTGGAAGTAAAACACTCCTCAGCAAATGCAAAAGAACGGAAATCATAACCAACAGTCTCTCAGGCCACAGTGCAATCAAATTAGAACTGAGGATTAAGAAACTCACTCAAAACCACACAACTACATGGAAACTAAACAACCTGCTCCTGAATGACTACTGGGTATATAACAAAATTAAGGCAGAAATAAATAAGTTCTTTGAAACCCATAAGAACAAAGACACAACGTACCAGAATCTCTGGGACACAGCTAAATCAGGGTTTAGAGGGAAATTGTGATGTTTTCACTCTAACATCACAATTAAAAGAACTAGAGAAGCAAGATGAAACAAATTTGAAAGGTAGCAGAAGGCAAGAAATAACTAAAGTCATAGCAGAACTGAAAGAGATAGAGACACGAAAAACCCTTCAAAAAAATCAGTGAATCCAGGAGCTGGTTTTTTGAAAAGATGAACAATATAGACTGCTAGCCAGACTAATAAAAAAGAAAAGAAGAATCAAATAGGCTCAATAAAAAATGATAAAGGGGACATCACCACTGATCCCACAGAAATATAAACTACCATTAGAGAATACTATAAACACCTCTACATAAATAAACTAGAAAATCTAGACAAGGATAAATTCCTGGACACATATACCCTCCCAAGACTAAGCCAGGAAGAAGTCAAATCCCCAAACAGCCCAATAACAAGTTCTGAATTGAGGCAGTAATTAATAACCTACCAAGCAAAGAAAGCCCAGGACCAGATCGATTCACAGGGTTCCATTCGTTCTGAAACTATTCCAAACAATAGAAAAAAAGGGACTCCTTCCTAACTCATTTTATAAGGGCTGCATCATCGTGATACCAAAACCTGGCAGAGACACAACAAAAAAAGAAAATTTCAGCCCAATATCCCTGATGACAATCATTGTGAAAAATCTCAATAAAATATTGGCAAACCAAATCCAGCAGCACATCAAAAAGCTTATCTGCCACGATCAAGTTGGCTTCATCCCTGGGATGCAAGGCTGGTTTATCAATAAATGTAATCCATCACATAAACAGAATGAATGACATGAGTATCTCAATAGATGCAGAAAAGGCCTTTGATAAAATTAAACACCCCTTTCATTCCAAAACTCTCAATAAACTAGGTATTGATGGAATATATCTCAAAATAATAAGAACTATTTATGAGAGACCTACAGCCAATATCATGCTGAATGGGAAAAAACTGGAAACATTCTCATTGAATACTGGCACAAGACAAGGATGTCCTCTCTCACCACTCCTATTTAATTTAGTTTTGGAAGTTCTGGCCAGGGCAATCAGGCAAGAAAAAGAAATAAAGGGTATTCAAATAGAAAGAGAAAAAGTCAAATTTTCTCTGTTTGCCGATAACAGGATTGTATATTTAGAAGACCCTGTCATCTGAGCCCCAGATCTCCTTAAACTGATAGGCAACTTCAGTAAAGCCTCAGTATACAAAACCAATGTGCAAAAATCACAAGCATTCCTACACACTAATAATAGCCAAATCATAAGTGAACTCCCATTCACAATTGCTATAAAGCGAATAAAATACATAGGAATACAACTCACAAGAGATGTGAAGGATCTCTTCAAGGAGAACTACAAACCACTGCTTAAGGACATAAAAGAGGACACAAACAAATAGAAAAATATTCCATGCTCATCTGATAGGAAGAATCAGTATTGTGAAAATGGCCATACTCCCCAAAGTCATTTATAGATTCAGTACTATCCCCATCAAGCTACCACTGACTTTCTTCACAGAATTAGGAAAAAATACTTTAAATTTTTTATGGAACCAAACAAGAGCCCATATGGCCAAGACAATCCTAAGCAAAAAGAACAAAGCTGGAGGCATCACACGACCTGACTTCAAACTATACTACAGGCTACAGTAACCAAAACAGCATGGTACCGGTACCAAATCAGATATATAGACCGATGGAACAGAACAGAGGCCTCAGAAATAATGCCACACACCTACAACCATCTGATCTTTGACAAACCTGATAAAAACAAGCACTATTTAACAAATGATGTTGGCAAAACTGGCTAGCCATATTCCGAAAACTGAAACTGGACCCCTTCCTGACACTTTATACAAAAATTAACTCAAGATGGATTAAGCCTTAAACGTAAGACCTAAACTCATAAAATCCTAGAAGAAAACGTAGGCAATACCATTTAGGACATAGAATGGGCAAAGACTTCACAACTAAAACACCAAAAACAATGGCAACAAAAATCAAAATTGACAAATAGGATCTAATTAAACTAAAGAGCTTCTGCACAGCAAAATAAATTATCATCAGAATTAACATGCAACCTACAGAGTGGGAGAAAATTTTTGAAATCTAGCCATCTGACAAAGGGCTAATATCCAGAATCTACAAGGAAATAAACAAATTTACAAGAAAAAAAACACCATCAAAAAGTGGGTGAAGGATATGAACACACACTTCTCAAAATAAGACATTTTCTTTGTGGCCAAGAAACATATGAAGAAAAGCTCATCTTCACTGGTCAATAGAGAAATGCCAATCAAAACCACAATGAGATACCCTCTCACGCCAGTTAGAATGGTGATCATTAAAAAGTCAGGAAAGAACAGATGCTGGAGAGGATGTGGAGAAATAGGAACACTTTTACACTGTTGGTGGGAGTGTAAATTAATTCAATCATTGTGGAAGACAGTGTGGCAATTCCTCAAGGATCTAGAATCAGAAATACCATTTGACCCAGCAATCCCATTACAGGGTATATACTGAAATGATTACAAATCATTCTACTATAAAGACACATGCACACATATGTTTATTGCAGCACTGTTCACAATAGCAAAGACTTGGAACCAAACCAAATGCCCATCAATGATAGACGGGATAAAGGATGTGTGGCACATATGCACCATGGAATACTATGCAGCAAACCACCAGGGCACCAACAATGAGTTCATGTCCTTTGCAGGGACATGGATGAAGCTGGAAACTATTGTTCTCAGCAAATTAACACAGGAACAAAAAACGAAACACTTCATATTCTCACTCATAAGTGGGAGTTGAACAATGAGAACATATGGACACAGGGAGGGGAACATCACACACCGGGGTCTGTCAAGGGGTCGGGGGCTAGGGGAGGGAAAGCATTAGGAGAAATATCTAATGTAGATGACGGATTGATGGGTGCAGCAAACCACCAGGGCATGTGTATACCTATGTAACAAACATGTGCATTCTGCCCATGTATCTCAGACTTTAAAGTATAAAAAAAATTACCTTTTTCTTTATGTAAATGTATTAAGTAAAAACCGAGTCAATTTCAGAAAAAAACTGATAGTATTGGTGATACTAAGATAAGGCAAAAAGGTGAGGAAATAGAAATGACTGAGGTTGGCAAACATTGGCATAGAACAATAAGAAACTTTACCTAGTTGTCTGAAGGAGATTCTGCCAACTAACTTATTAGATAACCTTGGGCCCATCACTAAATACTCTGGTCTTAGTTTTCATATACTTTAATTGAACAGTTTCAGCTAGATAATCTCTACAATATATTTTAGGAATAAATTCCTGAATATAGTTATGTTAGTAAAGATGAGGGTGAGTGAGATTAAGATAAATTTTATTGACTGGAAATATGTCTTCAGGCCAATTAGATTTTGTTCCTTTGATTTTTGGATAGTCTCTCCAGAGGCACAGTGATCAAGTCAGCTAAATTTATTGTTGGTGTAGTCTATCTCACTTTTTATGACTTTTCCTTCTCCTTGGTCTCTTCTCTTTCAAGTAGCCAATTTCTACTTGATTCTCCAGTCTGCCCAGAGAACCCTGAGGCCCCAACAGCCAGCCCAATCGCACCTTTCTAGGGTGGGTCTAACTTCTGTCTTTCTTACTTTTCTTTCTAATCAGAGTTCACCTGTATTGGTGAACTGGCACTACTTCTGCTTTCACACCTCCATGTTTTTTGTTTAGTTTAGTTTTGTTTTTAAAGGAATCCTCTATGTTCCAAGACTAATTCTGATGCAGTCCCACACAGCCTCCAGGTATGGGATGGCAAAATATTTATCAGAAACTCCCCCTGATGCTTTTGGCATTCAGTCAGGCTGTATCTCAGAAGGACTCAGTATACAATGTAAAGTAAGCCCATTTTCCATTCACATATTTAACTGTACTTTTCCACATTTTTAGTCAAAGGTTGATTTTTGGTACTGGGTATTCATACAAAATTCAGCCCACTTTCAACTGAGCTCAGTGTGGGTTTCCACAACTATGTATATATTTTTTCATCTAGCTATGCTATATGTGATTTTGTTTCTACCACATTAGAGAGTTGTTACTTCTTCTTGGTTGGCTGGCTTCCCAGTGAATCTAGATATTGAAAAACAGGTTAGATTAGTTTAGCCCATGTCTGTCAAGTTCAAGTTCTTTAGGTGGAGGAAATGATTTAGATAAATCTCACTCATTTTGAAACAGCTCTATCAAAGGCTGCTTACAGAATAAGGCATGTAGATTTCAAAATTACTATCATAAATGCATACTGTGGTAGTGTACCACCAAATTTTAAAATTTCCTTTAAGTGTTTCTTTGTCAAATCTAAATGCCAGCCTTTTCACCACCATTTAATTAAAAAAATCTAAATGTGAAAATTTAATGAGAACTATTTCTGCTTACTTTATTATCTGTCCATATGAGTGCTTTCATCTATATTTGAGAAAAATATTACAAGTATAAATCACCCAAATACACATTTTTTGTATGAGGATTACCTCCAAAGGCACTGGCTATGGAAAAAGTAGACTCTTTCCCTTTTATATATTATGTGATGCTAAAGTTAGTTTTTCTTCAATTATAGCTGGAGTAGCAGAGCAAGTGTGCTAATGTAGGAAAGAGGAAAAGTGGAATTTGGGAGACTGTTGTTAAACTCAGTTACAATGGGTTTAAGATACTACAAGTGTGGTTTGTAGTTGTTATTATAATTATATTTTTGTTTAAAATTTTAGCCCATTGGTCATAGAAAAGGATTATCTGGAATTGTTTGGCTAACTCAGAGAATTCAAGAGAAGATTAGGAAAATTATTTTTCTCCAAGTATATTATAATAAAATAACAATGACTAAGGGCTTAGTTATGATTATCTATGCTTTCAGTCTCATTCCTTCTTTGAATGAATGTGAGGCAAAGTTAAAGTAGAAAGCCAAGAAGAGAGCTAACTCTATCTAGCTCAGACCTTAAGATATATAAATTTAAATTCATATATACATTTAAATTTCAAGTTATTTATTTCAGTTAGCTGAATTATATACTGTTCTACAGACCTTATACTCTGACTTCTAGGCTTGATTCTGTGGGCTTGGGAGGCTGAATATGGATTAGTAAGTTTAGCATTTTGGAGGATGGATGATACAGTGATTCAAATGCATATCCTAAATATTGTCTTGGTCAGGTAATTTCACCTCCCTTAGTCTCAGTTTTCTCATTAGTAAAATAGGAAAATAATATCCCCTTGTAGGGGATCCTTAATGTAAAGATTAAAGTTGATGTATATGAAATGCATGATGCTTGGCAATATCAGTGTTTAAAAAATATTAGTTGTAATAATTCATATTAAGTAAGAGTAAGCTATAAGTTTAGCCTGTATTATCTGTAGATGTTGGCTTAATAATTATCATTGTTCAAATCAAAGACAATTTCTAGTTCTTAGCCTTATGGCAGGACATTTTTCTCTGCTACTGTAATAGTGTCAGAACCATAAATCTTCCTTTTAATTATATGTTATGATAGTAGAACAATTAGTAATGGCTTTATAAAGATTACAAATCTACTTATAAAATAAATCAACCACACAGTAATACCTTCAATATCCATTCTCTTACACTGGGACCGAATTACTTTTAAGGCTCCTAATATAATTTCAGTTCTATGAAAACCAACTAACAACATTTTTTTTTTTTTGAGACAGAGTCTCACTGTATCACCAGGCTAGAGTGTAGGCATGAACTTGGCTTACTGCAACCTCTGCCTCCTGGTTTCAAGTGATTCTCCTGCCTCAGCCTCCCAAGTAGCTGGGACTACAGGCACGCGCCACCACACCCAGCTAATTTTTGTCTTTTTAGCAGAGATAGGGTTTCACCATGTTGGCCGGGATGGTCTTGATCTCTTGACCTTGTGATCTGCCCACCTTGTCCTCCCAAAGTGCTGGGATTACAGGTGTGAGCCACCATGCCCAGCTGCCAACCAACAACTTCTAAGAATGCATTTGATTCATAGCTGTTGATCTGCATTACCATTAATAGTTAATTAAAAATAGAACAGGAGAGAGATCCAAGATGGCCGATCACTAGCAGCTCAGGATTGCAGCTCCCAGTGAAAGCGCAGAGAGCAAGTGGATGCCACACTCACAGACGAATTTTTGGTGCCCATGGAGCAGGACATTCCCAGCGGAGGAGTCCCACGGGTCACCAGCATGACCCTTTTGGCTGGTGTGGCTGTTTTGCTGGTGCCTCGGCCCAGCGGCTCTTGGTGCGGAGTAAATGGGACTGGGTCTCCTTTTGGATGATGTTTGGAGCTCTGGGAAGGTAGAGCAGTCCATTCAGCTGATTGAAAAAGGGACTGAGAAGCCAGACCAGAGACCCCCAGGTAGAAAAGCACCATGAACTTCAACGCTGCTGTTTGGTCAGTGTTGCGGGTCACCACAGTGAAAATTACATAGATTCCAGAGTTGGGAATTAACAAGCTGGACGTCCACTCAGAGACCTAAGTTCAAAGTTGGTAATTACAAAGATGACAGGTGGATAAAACAACAAAGATGCCAAGAAGCCACTGTTAAAAAACTGAGAACACTCAAAATCAGAATGTCTATCCTTCTACAGAGGACGCTAGTTCCTCATCAGTAACGGAACAAGGCTTGATGGAAAACGAGTGTGAAGAATTAACAGAGTTAGGCTTCAGAAGGTGGATAATGGGAAACTTCTGTGAGCTAAAAGAATACGTTCTAACCCAATGCAAAGAAACTAACAACTTTGAAAAAAGGTTTGACAAAATGCTAACGAGAATGGACAATTTAGAGAGGAATATGAATGAATTGATGGAGCTGAAAAACACAATATGAGAAATCTGTGAAGTATGCACAGGTTTTAATAGTCGAATTGATCAAGCAGAAGAGAGGATACTAGAGCTCGAACACCAACTTAATGAAATGAAACAAGAAAAGATCAGAGAAAAAAGGGTAAAAAGGAATGAACAAAGTCTCCAAGAAATATGGGATTATGTGAAAAGACCTAATTTACGCTTAATAGGTATACCTGAAAGTGACGAAGAGAATGAAACCAAGTTGGAAAATATTTTTCAGGATATTATCCAGGAAAATTTGCCTAAACTATTAAGGCATGACAATACTCAACTCTAGGCAATACAGAGAACCCCACAAAGATATTCCTCAAGAAGATCAACCCCAAGACACATAATCGTCGGATTTACTTGGATTGAAATAAAGGAGAAAATACTAAGGGCAGCAAGAGAGAAGGGCCAGGTTACTCATAAAGGGAAGCCTATCAGACTCACAGCAGATCTCTCAGTAGAAACTCTACAAGCTAGAAGAGAGTGGGGGTTAATATTTAACATCCTTAAAGAAAAAACTTTAAACCCAGAACTATATATACAGCCAAACTAAGTTTTACATGTGAAGGGAAAATAAAATTTTTTGCGAACAAGCAAGAATTCAGAAATTTTATCACCACCAGGCCTGTTTTACAACAACTTCTGAAAGAAGTAATATACACAGAAAGGAACAACCAGCATCAGTTATCCTAAAAACTTACCAAAAAGTAAAGAATATTACAACAATGAAGAATTCACATCAACTAACGGGCAAACAGCTAGTTAGTCTTAAATAACAGTATTAAATTCACGTATATCAATATTAAGCCTAAACTTAAAGGGATTAGATGCCCCAATCAAAACATATAGTTAGACAAACTGAATAAAAAAGTTAAAACCCATCAGTACGCTGTATTCAGACCTTTCTTATAAGCAAGGACACACAAAGACTTAACATAAAGGGATGGAAGAAGATCTACTAACCTAATGGAGAGAAAACAACAACAACAACAACAACAAAAAACACAATTTGAACTCAGACCTGGAACACGCAAATTTAATAAATATTTACAGAACTTACCACCCCATATCCACAAAACATATATTTTTTTTCAATATAATATCATACCTATTCTAAAAGTGATCACATAATAGGAAATAAATCATTTTTTAGTAATTGCATAAGCATTTCACAGATTTAAATGAAATCCTGAGCAATAGAGGAAGATTCTCGTTCTCTCTCCCTCTTTCTCTTTCTCTTTTTTTCTCTTTTATTCTTCTTTCCTTGAAAAAAAAATAGAACAGTAAGCTTTCTCCTCTTAGGACTTATTAGTCTCCTTGATTAATATTTATTAACAGTCCATGGAGTACAATATATAGCTTAATTTCAAGATGTTGTAATCACAGTTCTAAGATCTTATGATAAATATAATAAAGGAAACTGCAAGACTGACTCCACTGCATTGCACAATGGTACCATGAAAGCTACACAAAGGTAGGGATCTCTGTTTTGTTAACTTCTGCACTCCCAGGACTTAAAACAATTACTGGCTTGGATAAACATTGAATAACTATTTGTTGAATAACTGAGCAAAACTTATTATGGTATCAAGAAGCAGGGCTTTTTTTTTTTTTTTAATGTTTTGTGTTTAACTTTTGTGTCTGAAAACACCACCAGATAATATATAAATTTTATATTATAACTTAAAGAATCGTTGAATAAAAGTACACCTTTGCGATTAATCCAAAAAACTCCTAGATCTGAGGAATGAATTCAGTAAAGCCTCAGGATAGAAAATCTATGTACACAAATCAGTAGCACTGCTTTACACCAACAATGACCAAGCTAAAATTCAAATCAAGAACCCAATCCCTTTTACAATACCTGCAAAAACATAAAATAAAATACTTAGGAATATACTTAACTAAGGGGATGAAAGAACTCTACAAGGAAAACTACAAAATACTGCTGAAATAAATTATAGATGATCCAAACAAATGGAAACACATCCCATGCTAATGGACAGGAAGAATCAATACTGTGAAATTGACCATGCTGCCCAAAGCAATCTACATATTCAGTGCAATTCCCATCAAAATACCATCATCATTCTTCACAGAACTAGAAAATCAATCCTAAAATTCATATGGAACTCAAAAACAGCCTGCAAAACCAAAGCAATACTAAGCAAAAAGAACATATCTGGAAGTATCACCTTACCCAACTTTAAGTTATACTACAAATTACCAAAACAGCCTGGTACTGGCATGAAAATAGGCATGTAGACTAATGGAAGAGAATAGAGAACCCAGAAATAAAGCCATATATGTACAGCCAACTGATCTTCAACAAAACATGAGAAACATAAATTGGGGAAAGAACATCCTATTCAACAAATAGTGCTGGAAAAACTGGCAGGCCACATGTAGAAGAATGAAACTGGATCCTCATCTCTCACCTTATATAAAAATCAACTCAAGGTGAATCAAAGACTAAAATTAAGTCCTGAAACCTTAAAAATTCTAGAGGAAACATTGAAAAAACTCTTCTGGACATTGGCTTAGGTGAAGAATTCATGACTAAGACCCCAAAAGCAAATGTGACAAAAACAAAAATAAATAATTGGGATGTAATTAAAGAAAAAAGCTTCCGCACAGCAAAAGAAATATTCAGCAGAGTAAAAAGACAACTCACAGAGTGGGAGAATATATTCACAAACTATGCATTTGACAAAGAACTAATATCCAGAAACTAAAAGGAACTCAAACAAATCAGCGAGAAAAAAAAAAAAAAACAAATAATCCCATCAAAAAGTGGGCAAAGGACCTGAACACATAATTCTCAAAAGAAGATATACAAATGGCCCACAAGCATATGAAAAACTGCTCAATGCCAGGGAAATGCAACTTAAAACCACAATAAGATACCACTTTACTCCTGCAAGAACGGTCATAATTTAAAAAACAAAAGACAATAGATATTGGCATGAATGTGGTAAAAAGGGAACAGTTTTACATTGTTGATGGGAATGTAAATTAGTACAACCACTATGGAAAATAATATGGAGATTCCTTAAAGAACTAAATATAGAACTACCATTGGATCCAGCAATCCCATTACTGGGTATCTACCTAAGGAAAAGAAGTTAAACAAAAAAGACAGATGCACACGCATGTT
The DNA here is from genome assembly GCA_004027715.1 of Plecturocebus donacophilus. Classification (NCBI taxonomy): domain Eukaryota; kingdom Metazoa; phylum Chordata; class Mammalia; order Primates; family Pitheciidae; genus Plecturocebus; species Plecturocebus donacophilus. The sequence continues at coordinate 17,395 of PVKP010017954.1, forward strand.
TTTAGCAGCACAATTGGCAATTGGAAAGATATGAAACCAACACGAGTGCCCATCAATCAATGAGTGGATAAAGAAAACGTGGTATATATACACCATGGAATACTACTCAGTCATATTAAGGAATAAAGTAATGCCTTTTGCAGCAACATGGATGGACCTGGATGCCATTATTCTAAGTGAAGTAATGCAGGAATGGAAACCCAAATATTGTATGTTCTCACTTATAAGTGGGAGTGAAGCAATGCGGATACAAAGCAATGAGACAATAGACTTTGGGGATTTGGAAGGGATGAACTTGGGAGAGAGGTGAGGGATGAAAGACTACTTATTGGGTACAGTGTGCACTGCTCAAATGACAGATGCCTTAAAATCTCAGAAATCACTATTAAAGAGCTTATGCATTCATCGCTTCACAGCCTTTTAGCTGAGATCAAGTGTAGAATTTATCCATGTAACTAAAAACCACCTATACCACCAAAACTAATAAAATGAAAATAAAATTTTTTTTAAAAAATGTACCTTTGTGATATAAAGGTAAACTTTTTAAAAAAAGTATGACTTTATCTACCTGAAATAAATTACAGCAACATAGGCTATAAGTAATTTTGAAGTAAAGTATTAAATTTAAATTTATTTTGGCATATTCTCTGTTTCTCTCTATATATAATAAATATGTATAAATGTTTAGTATGTGTGTACTGTGTATATGTAGAATATATAATGTATGATATGTACCTACATATATATATATGTATGTCTGTTCTCATATACACATACATACATATTAAATACCTATACATATTAGCACTTACTTGATGGTGTGAAGATACTCTCTAAATACACATTTATTTGAAGTAATTTATCATTGTGACTGGTATGTGGTAGATGCTTAATGAATATTTGTTGACTTAATAAAATGTTCTCTATAATGTGTATACATTCTGTTCTTAATGCAGCTATTTATAATACATATGAATTTTCTAGTATATTTGGAGTGCAGAGTAAATCAAATAATTTTATAAGTAAAACTGAATATTCTGAAACACAGGACACATTATATTAACCAAATTATTTAAATCACTAGATTTTTTTAGCCTCTAGGACCTAGAGTGTGAATTCATAAGTTTATTTTTAAGGATAAAATGCATAAATAAAAAAATTAACATCTTAACTGTTTTAATTTTAAAAGCCAGTAAGAAACTCTTCATTCTAAACCACTGAATATAACTTAAGAACAGAATTTAATTGCTCACATATTTTATTTTTAGTTATATTTTTCCCTTATGAGTGAAAATACTCTTATTTTATTCCAACATTAGGGAACAAATTTAGATTCTTTTTATCTGAATATTTTTGTTATAGTAATAGCATTCTAGGGTCCTTGAAAGCTTAGGTAGAGCAAGTAAAGACATTCAAGCTGTTTTTCATGTGTCTAGTTGGATTAAAGCAAATGACAGAATTAATTAATATCTTTTCTTTTTGGGGGTGGGGCTCTGCAACTCTAAATGTTATGCATTTTAGATCTAAATAAATCTATACTTTTGATGTTCTTGGTAACTCTAGGTTAAGGAAATTGTTCTCTAAATGTAGCATTGCTCAGATTGTCAGCTGCTAAGCAAGAGAATTGCATAGTTTTCTTAAACCAACAGTAAGTGTAAAAAATTATGGAAAACAGAGGAAGATTATATTATAATCAGTTCTTTTTACCTCGCTCTCTCTCTCTCCCTTTCATTGTATTTTTTTTAAAAGCCAGGTGTGGTGCCTCACGCCTGTAATCCCAGCCATTTGGGAGGCTGAGGCTGAGGGGATCACTTGAGGTCAGGAGTTTGAAACCAGCCTGGCTAACATGACAAAATCCCATCTCTACTAAAATACAAAAATTAGCCAGGAGTGGTGGCAGGCACCTGTAATCCCAGCTACTTGGGAGGCTGAGGCAGGAGAATCACCTGAACTCAAGAGGTGGAGGTTGCAGTGGGCTGAGATTGCATCACTGCACTCCAGTCTGGGCAACAGAGTGAGACCTCATCTCAAAAATATATATATATTAGCTACTACTCTGGAGGAAAAAAATAATCTCTTTTTTTCAAATTTGGCAAGGGTTGTGTGTGTGTGTGTGTCTTCTGTGTATCATGTGTGCACACATATAAGAAGTTGGGGGTTATGTTTCTCCATACCACTCAAACCCTAAAATGATTTTCATGCACATTGACAATATATCTCAGCATTTACATTAGAAAATGGTGGGACTATTCTAATGTATACAGCACTGTCTTGGAATTTGGATTTCTTGCTAGTCTATAGTAGTTAACTCCCTCAGGACAGGAAGTCAGTTTTTAAAACTGTGATGTCATCTGATAGTTTATCATTATTTTGAGTGAAAAAAGTCTGTTTGGCAGAAATTAGTATGATGAGTTCCCAACTTAACCACAGGTTACAGTCCAGAGGTTTATGTGTGAATTTGCTATCTGAACACGGAACAAACATTTTTCTCAGAGAGACAAATTTTCTAACATCAAGACTGATAATAGAGGCGGTATGAAATTGGAGGTCTTTAGGGGCAGATAGCTTAAGTACTTAAGATAACAACATTAAATACTGGGCTACCTTATGGATGATTGTGTGGTCATAAAACCTGAGCAAAGACCGCAGTGTTGAATTCGTGTTCACACCTCCAGCAAGGTCAAGTTTTACAAAGACCTTCCTTGCAGGAAGACTAGAAAGTAGTTGACTGTCTATAGGAGCTGAATTTCTATTAAGAATCTTTTTCATAATTCATGTGTGGTCTCTACATTGCTCCTTATTATTTAGCTCTACTTTTAGTAGTATCACAAAAGATGTATTTTACTAGGATCTGAGTTTGTTTCCTTTAACTATTCTTCCTTAATGTTTTTTTTTTCTTATAGTAGGAATATTTCTGGATTTGTAAGCTCTCTGTTCCTCAGAAAATGTATTGAAAAATCGATCGGAAGGTTGGGCATGGTGGCTACACCTGTCATCCCAGCACTTTGGGAGGCCAAGATGGAAGGTTGCCTTGAGGCCAGGAGTTTGAGAAAAATCTATTGAAAACTACTAAAATTACTTCCTGGAGACTTTGTTCATTTAAAGAAAAAAAGAAAGAAAACTACTAAAGTTGCAACCTTTTAACAGGTTGTATGCTTTTGTTACAGATTATTTTCTAAATAGATTTTGTGTCATCCCCTTTTGGTGATGACTAGAAGATGCAAGAACAAAATGTCTTCATTTACATTCACAACTTATTTATTTATTTGAGACAGAGTCTCACTCTGTTGTGCCCAGGCTGGAGTGAAGTGACACAATCTTGGCTCACTGCAACCTCCACCTCTTGGGTTTAAGCAGTTCTCCCGCCTCAGTCTCCTAAGTAGCTGGGATTACAGGCATGTGCCACCATGCCCAGCTAATTTTTTTGTATTTTTAGTAGAGATGGGGTTTTACCATATTGGCCAGGCTGGTCTCGAACTCCTGACCGCAGGTGATCTGCCTACCTTGGCTTCCCAAAGAGCTGGGATTACAGGCATGTGCCACCGTGCCTGGCCACAACTTTATTTATTAAGACTGTGTTCACTGTAAACTTTAAGGGAGCATGAGGACTTTAAGAAAAATACAGTTGGTCTCATGAGAAATACTTAGGAATGCTTTGTGAATTTGTGGTTCTATTTTTAGGATATGTTTTTTCAGAGGGATCTTTCCAACAGAGCATGTACTGCGTATTCTCCACATGTGAGACTGGAATTGTAGGGAGTGTCTATCTATCTATACATTCTGGATGTACATTTCTTTTATTTTTCTGTCCTTTTGGAAAAATTTTTGTCTCAACATGCTTTGGAAGACATTTGGAGAAGTTTATACTTTCAAGTTTGTAAAGAGTAGAAGAGCAGATTTTAACTATAGCTTTTCTTAGGGCATCATAATTGACCAAATTAGTGTAGTTAGAAGTCTTTGATTAATAAATTTATATGCAAGATGATAGTGTAATATATCACCTAGAATTCAAGACTTCAGTGTAAAGAAGGTAGCACATATTCTTCAAGAAGCTGAGACAACAAAACTGTTTTTGAGAATCTAAGTAATATTCACAAAAATTATCGTATACTAGGCCAGGGATGAAGCCTCCAAATGTTCTAAATGTTAAGACAGACTATGTTCTGTTACCATAATACAGGGTAATTAGAAATCAACAACAAATGAATATTTTTAAAAAACTCTACATAGCTTCAACATAAGCAATATTCTCTCTGAGCTGCAAATTCTGCTTAAGAAATTTAAGTCTGTGTAAAAGAAAAACGTTGTTACTGCATGTTTTATGAAAACCAAAACCAAATGACACTTAATAAGAATGTCCTTTAATAACACAGCAAGTTTATCAATAGTCTAACAGTTGAGGTAATAGGTAGCAGATACTTTCTTTGATTTTTTTTTTTTGAGAAGGGGTCCCGCTATATTGCCTATGCTGGAGTGCAGTGGCACAATCATGGCTCACTGTAGCCTTGAACTCCTGGGCTCAGGTGATCTTCCAGCCTTAGCCAACTGAGTAGCTAGGACAACAGGTGTCTGCCACCATGACCGGCAAATTTTTTTAATTTTTATTTATTTATTTTTATTGTACTTTAGGTTCTGGGGTACATGTGCAGATCATGCAGGATTGTTGCATAGGTACATCCATGGCAATGTGGTTTGTTGACTCCATCCCCCCGTCACCTATATTTGGCATTTCTGTTATCCCTCCCCAACCTCCCCATCCCCTAGCTATGCCTCCCCTGGCCACCCTCAACAGACCCCAGTGTGTGATGCTCCCCTCTTTCTGTCCATGTGTTCTCATTATTCAACACCCACCTATGAGTGAGAACATGTGGTGTTTGATTTTCCGTTCTTGTATCAGTTTGCTGAGAATGATGGTTTCCAGATTTATCCATGTCCCTACAAAGGAAACAAACTCATTATTTTTTATGGCTGCATAGTATTTCATGGTGTATATGTGCCACATTTTCCTTGTCCAGTCTATCATCAATGGGCATTTAGGTTGGATCCAAGTCTTTGCTATTGTAAACAGTGCCACAATGAACATACATGTGCATGTGTCTTTATAATAGAATGATTTATATCCTTTGGGCATACACCCAGTAATGGGATTGCTGGGTCAAATGGAATTTCTATTTCTAGGTCCTTGAGGAATCGCCACACTGTCTTCCACAATGGTTGAACTAATTTACCCTCCCACCAACAGTGTAAAAGTGTTCCTATTTCTCCACATCCTCTCCAGCATCTGTTTCTGCACATTGATTTTGTATCCTGAGACTTTGCTGAAGCTGCTTATCAGTTTAAGGAGATTTTGGGCTGAGATGATAGGGTCTTCTAAATATACAATCATGTCATCTGCAAATAGAGACATTTGATTTCCTCCTTTCCTAATTGAATACTCTTTATTATTTTTTTCTTGCTTGATTACCATGGCCAGAACTTCCAATACTATATTGAATATGAGTGGTGAGAGAGGGCATCCTTGTCTAATGCCAGCTTTCAAAGGGAATGCTTCCAGTTTTCTCCCATTCAGTATGATATTGGCTGTAGGTTTGTCATAAATACCTTTTATTATTTTGAGATATGTTCCTTCAATACCTATTTTATTGAGAGTTTTTAGCATAAAGTGCTGTTGAATTTTGTTAAGGGCCTTCTCTGCATCTATTGAGATAACCATGTGGTTTTTGTCTTTGGTTCTGTTTATGTGGTGGATTACATTTATAGACTTGCATATGTTGAACCAGCCTTGCATTCCCGGGATGAAGCCTACTTGATCATGATGGCCAAGCTTTTTGATGCACTGTTACAATCAGTATTTTACTGAAGATTTTTGCATCTATTTTCATCATGGATATTGGCCTGAAGTTTTCTTTTTTTGTTGAGTCTGTGCTGGGTTTTCGTGTCAGGATGATGTTGGTCTCATAAAATGATTTGGGAAGGATTCCCTTTTTTTGTATTGTTTGGAATAGTTTCAGAAGGAATCGTACCAGCTCCTCTTCGTACATCTGGTAGAATTTGGCTGTGAACGCTTCTGGACCTGGACTTCTTTTGGTTGGTAGGCTTTTAATTGCTGCTTCAACTTCAGCCCTTGTTATTGGTCTGTTCAAGGTTTCAACTTCTTCCTGGTTTAGGCTTGGGAGGGTGCAAGGGTCTAGGAATTTATCCACTTCTTTCAGATTTACTGGTTTATGTGGATAGAGTTGTTTGTAGTAATCTCTGATGATAGTTTGTATTTCTGTGGAATCAGTGGTGATGTCCCCTTTATCGTTTTTTATTGCATCTATTTGATTCTTATTCCTTTTCTTTTTTATTAATCTGGCTCGCGGTCTATTTTTTTTTTTTTTTTTTGATCTTTTCAAAAAACCAGCTCCTGGATTTATTGATTTTTTGAAGGGTTTTTTTGTGTCTCTGTCTCCTTCAGTTCTGCTCTGATATTAGTTATTTTCTGTCTTCCGCTAGCTTTTGAGTTTTTTGATCTTTCTCCTATAGGTCTCTCAATTTTGATGATAGGGTGTCAATTTTAGATCTTTCCTCTCTTCTCACGTGGGCATTTATTTCTATAAATTTCCCTCTAGACACTGCATTAAATGTGTCCCAGAGATTCCGGTATGTTGTGTCTTCATTCTCATTGGTTTCAAAGAATATCTTTATTTCTGCCTTCATTTCATTGTTTATCCAGTCAACACTCAGAAGCGAGTTGGTCAGTTTCCATGAAGCTGTGCAGTTTTTAGTTAGTTTCTTAATCTTGAGTCCTAATTTGATTGCCCTTTGGTCCAAAAGACTGTTATGATTTCTGTTCTTTTGCATTTGCTGAGGAGTGATTTACTTCCAATTATGTGGTCAATTTTAGCATAGGTGCAATGTGGTGCTTAGAAGAATGTATATTCTGTGGATTTGGGGTGGAGATTTCTGTAGATGTCTATTAGGTCTGCTTGGTTCAGATCTGAGTTCAAGTCCTGGATATCTTTGTTAATTTTCTGTCTCGTTGATCTGTCTCATATTGACAGTCGAGTGTTAAAGTCTCACACTATTATTGTGTGGGAGTATAAGTCTCTTTGTGGGTTGTTAAGAACTTGCTTTATGTATCTGGATGCTCCTGTACTGTATGCACATATATATATAGGATCGTTAGCTCCTCTTGTTGCATTGATCATTTTACCATTATGTAATGCCCTTCTTTGTCTCCTTTGATCTTTGTTGGTTTAAAGTCCATTTTATCAGAGACTAGGATTGCAACTCCTGCTTTTTTTTGCTCTCCAGTTGCTTGATAAATCTTCCTCCATCCCTTTATTCTTAGCCTATATGTGTCCTTGCATCTGTGATGGGTTTCCTGAATGTAGCACATCGATGGGTCTTGACTTTTTATCCAATTTGCCAGTCTGTGTCTTTTGATTGGAGCATTTAGTCCATTTACATTTAAGGTTAATATTGTTATTTGTGAATTTGATCCTGCCATTTTGATGCTATCTGGATGTTTTGCCTGTTAGTTGACGCATTTTCTTCATTGGGTCGATGGTCTTTACCATTTGGTACATTTTTGGAGTGGCTGATACTGGTGTTCCTTTCCTTGTTTAGTGCTTCTTTCAGGAGCTCTTGTAAGGCAGGCCTGATGGTGACAAAATCTCTCAGCAATCACTTGCTTGTAAAGGATTTTATTTCTCCTTTGCTTATGAAGCCTAGTTGGCTGGATATGAAATTCTAGGTCGAAAGTTCTTTTCTTTAAAGATGTTGAATATTGGCCCCCACTCTCTTCTGGCTTGTAGGGTTTCTACAGAGAGATCTGCTGTGAGTCTAATGGGCTTCCCTTTGTGGGTAATCCAACCTTTCTCTCTGGCTGCCTTTAGCATTTTCTCCTTTATTTCAGCCCAGATGCATCTGACGATTACGTGCTTTGGGGTTGCTCTTCTTGAGCAATATCTTTGTGGTGTTCCATGTATTTCCTGGACTTTAATATCGGCTTGCCTTGCTAGATTGGGGAAGTTCTCCTGGATAATATCCTTAAGAGTGTTTTCCAGCTTGGATTCATTCTCTCCGTCACATTTAGGTACACCTATCAAACATAGATGAGGTCTTTTCACATAATCCCATATTTCTTGGAGGCTTTGTTCATTTCTTTTCACTCTTTTTTCTCTAATCTTGATTTCTCATTATATTTCATGAGTTGATCTTCAATCTGTGATATCCTTTCTTCTGCTTAGTCGATTCAGCTGTTGAAACTTGTGTATGCTTTGTGAAGTCCTTGTGCTCTGTTTTTCAGCTCCATCAAGTCATTTATATTCTTCTCTAAGCTGTTTATTCTCATTAACATTTTATCAAATCTTTTTTTCAAGTTTCTTAGTTTCTTTGCATTGGGTTAGCACATGTTCTTTTAGCTCAGAGAAGTTTGTTATTACCCACCTTCTGAAGCCTCTTTCTGTCAATTCATCAGATTCATTCCCCATCCAGCTTTGTTCCCTAGCTGGTGAGGAGTTGTGATCCCTTGGAGGAGAAAGGAGTTCTGGTTTTTGGTGTTTTCATCCTTTTTGCACTGGTTTCTTCCCATCTTTGTGGCTTTATCTAACTTTTGACTTTGTAGCTGGTGACTTTTGGATGGGATCTCTGAGTGGACATTCTTTTTGTTGATGGTAAAGTTATTTCTTTCTGTTTCTTAGTTTTCCTTCTAACAGTTAGGCCCCTCTGCTGCAGGATTGCTAGAGTTCCACTCCAGCAATCCCCTGCTTGCCTGGGGATCACCCATGGGGGCTGCAGAACAGTAAGGGTAGCTGCTGGTTTCTTCTTCTGTTATCTTCATCCCAGAAGGGTACCCACCAGATGTTGGCCTGAGCTCTCCTTTATGAGGTGTCTCTTTGCGTATATGGGGGTCTGGGAGCTGCTTGAGGAGACAGTCTGTCACTTATAGGAGCTCAAGTGCTGTGCTGGGAGCCCTGTTGTTCTGTGCAGAGCTGCTGGGCAGGTACGTTTAAGTCTGCTGCAGTGGAACTCATAACTGCCTCTTTTCCCAGGTGCTCTGTCCTAGGAAGGTCGGGCTTTATTTATAAGTTCCTGATGTGCTGCTGCCTTTTTTCATAGATGCCCTGCTCCAAACAGAGATAGCCTAGTCACAGTCTGCCAGCAGAGGCATTGCTGAGCTGCCACGGGCTCTGCCCAGCTGCTGTATGAACTACCTTGAGGCAGTTAGAACTGACTTGATATTGGCCGACTGTCTCTGTAGTGGCTGACGCCCTTCCCCCCACCAAGCTGAACCATCATGGATCCAGCTATGCTTGCTCCAAAACTCTTACCCAGAGCATTTCGGATTGCTTGTTTTGTGGTGGTGGTACCCGCCAAGCCAGATCATCTGGCTCCCTGTCTCAGCCCCCTCCCTTTCAGTTGAATGGGTGGCTCTGTCCCCCAGGTGTTCCAGGCACCAGTTGAAATGGCTGTCCAGATTTGTGTGAGTTTCTGTGCACCAACCTGCAGCACCGGCTGAAGCAGCCATGCTGGAAACTCGTGGAGCTTTTTGGCCCTGGAATTTCCTGGTCTGTGGCAGTGAAAACTCGTTTGGAAATGCAGTGATCACTCACCCTCTGTGTTGTTCTTTCTGGAAACTGCACTCTGGAGCTGTTCCTATTCAGCCATCTTGGATCCTCCTCTTAATTTTTTTATTTTTTGAGGAGATGAGAGTCTTGCTATGTTGCCCAGTCTGGTCTTGGACTCCTGGGCTCAAGCAATCCTCCCACCTTGGCCTCCTAAAGTACTGGGATTACAAATGTGAGTCACCACATCCAGCCTAGATAATCTTAAGGCAAATGCTTAGGTCCTACAAGCATGATTGTTCCATGTTATATTTGTGTGTCAGTGTTTGGTGGGACCAATTAATTAGCTGATTTTTCATTTTTTCTTGTGTATTTTAGAATTTTTTTTAATAATTGGCAGGTATTACTCTTAAGTGAAAAAGATAAAATCTCAAGGAAAGGGTAGTGCAGTGGCTCATGCCTGTAATCCTAACACTTTGGGAGACAGAGCAGGGCATATCACTTGAGGTCAGGAGTTTGAGATCAGCCTGGCCAATGTGGCTAAACCCTATCTCTAATAAAAATATAAAAATTAGCTAGGCATGGTGGCACACACCTGTAATCCCAGCTACTTGGTAAGGTGAGGCAGGAAAATCTCTTGTACCCAGGTGATGGAGATTGCAGTGAGCCAGGACAGCATTACAAAAGTCCAGCCAGGGCAACAGAGTAAGATGCTGTTGTGACAATAACAGAAACAACAAAAAACCCAAGAAACCTCAAGGAAAATAGAGTACACTGCTGGCAAGAAGCATTTTCTAACCCTACTCTTGAAGAGTAGTCTACATCAGGAAAATCTAATTTCCTCATGAAAGCAAAATCTTTTTGTAACTCAGTATTTCACAGAAAACAAAATCTCGTGTGTGTGTGTGAGTGTGTGTGTGTGTATGTGTGTGTATGTGTGTCTATTTGGTTAAGTAAGGAAAATATACTAAAAAAACTCAGATTCTTTAGCAAAGAGTAAATTCAGTACTTTCTCAGAATTTACATTTTGTTAAGATAGCAACTAGGTTTATTTAAACTCAATTTAGTTAGTGTAAATAAACTCAACAGTAAGTGTGCAGGGCCTTGCAGCCCGCATCCTTGCTGCTGTGCCTGTAGCCTCCTGGCCCACCGTGAAGCTCAGCTGTGGCTAGGGTGGGCAGTTGCAGTACCTGCCAACAGCTTTCTGCCTCAAGCACCTGCATCTTGGCCTCAGGGTCCTCTCTGGATACTTGGAGAAATGTTTGACCTGAGTATAGGACAAGCCAGAAGTGATTTGTGTTAATCCTCTCAGGATCAATCCTCAAACAAGGAAGGCAGAATTGAGGGATTTATGTCCCAGCTTCCTCATCTCAGAAAGACCATCTGAGGCGTGTCCTCCGTGGTTTCTCAGCAGGTTCTCAGCACGACTGGGCCCATTTGCCCATAGCGGAAGCCTGCTCATTATTAATGTACCCTTTTCAATTTTCCTTCCTTTACTATGTCACTTTCTCACTCCTCACTTCCCAAACAAACTACTGACATCCAAATTCTGTGTCACAGTATGCCTTCTGACAGGGGAATACAATCTAAGGTCGCATGTTAGATGTGAGATAGCTTCTTGAAACAAAGACTTTTTTGCGTTTACTCTGGAATTCCTGATACTTAACATGTCCCCGGCACATATCAAAATGAGATATTTTTGTAGGCCTCAGTTAGATCTGAATACAACAGTGAAGACAGTCAAGTGTTCTACAGAATGATGTATACTGGATTAATTTCTATAAGAGACACAATGAAGGTGCTATGGTAAGTAGTCACTAATTATAAATTAGGAGATCAGCAAAGGCTTTAAGGAGGAGGTAGTAGCAAATAAGGTGTTCGAAGCAGGCACAAGATTTTGTCAAGTGGAGAAAAAGGATTAAAGTGACATTCCAGGCAAACGAAAGAGCAACATCAAAGTCTCAGAAGCGTTAGGGTACATGGACTACTGAAAGAAAATAATAGGGCTCCTGGGCAGAACCTCAGAGTATGCCGCATAAGGGTAGAAAGCAAAATGAACCTACATTAGTCCATGGCAGCCTGCACATTCGAGGAAGCCCTGAATAGACGGGGAGAGAATGTTTCAGAACTGCACATATAGAGCTATTTTTTTGGTGCAACTTCTAAAATAAAAGCCTCTCCCATGCATTGACGGGCTAACATTATTTTGAAAGTCTGACTATTAATAGAGCATTTTTCCTGAAACTCAAGACATTTAGAATTTGGATATATTTTTCTTTGTTTCTTAAAGAGGACAAGAAAAAGAGAAAAGAGCTTCTCTTCTCTCCTGGGGTTTCAACAAATGTTTATATCTTACATTGTCTAATTTATTAGAATTCATTTCTTTAAGCTTTCCACTTCGAAGCTATCACTTTTCATGAAAGGGATCATGATGTGCTCATTCTCCTTATATAAATTAGTTTGTGAACAGAAAGATTTGGGATACCAATGCAATGATCATGATGGGTGGGATTAGCACTGGTCTGGACACCAGGAAACCTGGGCTCCAACTCCAGATCTTCCTCACCCTGGCTTTTTGGCCTTGGGGGAATCGTTAAAACTTTCACTGTCTGTTCAGTGAAGTGTTGGACTGGACGATCTCTAAGATTTCTACTAGGGCCAACCTCTTCCACTTGACAAAATATTGTGCCACCATGGAGGACATGCCTCAGATTGTCCTAAGATGATTAAATCAAAGTCAGAGGAGACAATTGAATCTCGTATGAATGCCACTAAGAAAAAGGTTATTTGAAAATCAATGACGTTATAACTTTTTGAGAAAAGATAATGCAAACATCATCTTCAGTAGTTCCTTTAGAAGATCTATTTTTTTTCGGATGTTTTTAATGTAAGCTTCATCAATTAAAATAGGCATAAAAGTGCTCATATAAAATAGTAATTTTCTAAAATGCATCTGATGGCACCAGGCCTTGGGGTATATTTCATTAGTTGCTGGAAAGATGATAGCATTTCATTAAGAAATTAATCACAATGAAAGAACTGGATTCTGAATGTATTTCCCACTGAAATGTAGACATTATTGACAGATGATAGTCTGTTTTTAGGTATAGCATTCCTTAAGATATTATCGTAGCACAAAATGAGGTTCAAAAAATCTTATCTCCTTATACTCTGAATAAAGTAGCCAGAGAAGCAGTCATCATAATTTACTTCTACTTTATCACACGCCTTCTAAATCAAGTTGTTTTTTCATATTGGAACATGCTTCATCTTATTCTGTGAGTGATTTTTTTCCACACATGATACTGATGGGAAGATCTTAACTTACAGAGAAATAAATATGAGAACAATACCTGTTTAAGCAGCTAGTGCAGGGGCAGGTGAGAGCTTCTGGGAGGAAGTTCTTTTGCCTGAGGTCACTCTTATGTGAGAGTATTGAACACAGCAGCATCCTCTACGAACTTTAAAATTTAGAAATCTCGGATAGAGTACGAGTATTATCCAGGGAATCTGAAAAGAAAAACCACTGTGCTCAATAAATATATTTCTTAAAAGCCATATTGGACTTGAGAAATTTCTAGCCTGATTATTTACTTTTTAGTAAATAACAATAATTCTCTTGAACTCAAACAGTTCAAGAGAATTACATTGTCTAATTTATTAGAATTCATTTCTTTAAGCTTTCCACTTCGAAGCTATCACTTTTCCTGAAAGGGATCATGATGTGCTCATTCTCCTTATATAAATTAGTTTGTTCATTCTCCTTATATAAATTAGTTTGTATTCTCTTGAACTCAAACAGTTCAAGAGAATACGAAACAAACGATACTTTGAATCTAATATACAATGACAAAATAACTATTTTCTTTTCAAGAACATTTGAAATATGTCCAGTGCACTTGTTAAGACAAAATTCTAGATCCAAAAATGTTAAAATCACAAAAATGGTTTTGGTGAGAAGTGAGGAGACCAGGCAGGAAAGGTGAAGAAGGAGAATTAGCATTCACAGCATACTTTCCTGCCAGCTAGCCTGGTATACACTTTATGCTAATTTATATAATCTTCACAAACAACTCTATAAGGTAGGTGTTATCTTTATTTTACAGTGGATAGAACTGAGGTTCATTAAAGTTAATTAACTTGCTCATCATAGTGTGGTTGTTAATGTCAGAGACCTCATTTGCTTTCAGGAGCTGTGCTTTTTAACACCATGCTGTGTTCTGCTCCAGATGATGCATCTCTGCAGGAATTAAAAGCACATACTGTACATTTATTTTTCAAGAATCAAATCACTGTCATTTGTTTTTAACATAAGCATAGCAAAAGTCCCATAATACAAACTTATCATTGTGAAACTACTGCAGATTTTGGTATCACAGGGTACACCTGGCGGGCTGGTGGAACCTCAGTTTAGTCTGACTGAGAGTTTGTTACACTTGATGGGAGCAAAGAGGACTGAATCATCAGAGGCTGGTGACTGGCCACCAGAAATCACTTGAGCCAGTTGCTTATTGGCAAAATCAGAATGGGGTAAAGTGAGTAAGTTCTTTGCTCCAAGCATAAAATTTAAGGGGGCACCCAAAACTCAGTAATTAAGATAAAATATTTTAATGCAATTTATTAAAAAATTCAAATCAGCAAATTACTTGCTTTTGTAAATAACCCCAGGGCTCTGAGTTCTAAGCCACTTCAAATAGTGGATTTCTTTATCTCTCAGAGGTCTAAGGAAGAAGAAAGATCTCACTGGGTAAAATCAGCATGATTTTTACTGGATTCAGGCACTCTGTTTTGGGGGCATAGGAACAGTATTTTTCTCTGGCCCTATGCCAGCAGGAGTCTCCTACTTTCTTAGAGTAGCAGCTAGATTTGGGGTGACTAAGTGTCTTGATTTTCCCAGACTATGCAGGTTTTAGCGCTGAAATGACTGCTCCCCACAAAACCCTCAGTCCTGGGAAAAATGCAATGATTGGTCATCCCAGCAGAGGAAATGTACTTAGAGTCATACTATTAAAAAAAACAAAAGAGAGACTTTGTGGATATTCTGTTTCGGGCCAGCTCTTAGAGTTTAACATAGGTAGAAGAAGAAGACCATTTGCATATATATTTGACTATTGAAATTAGAGTCATGCCAACCAGGTTGAGGTTATAGGTGATGTAATTTATGTGTTCCCAAGGACATGGGGACTCATAGTCTTGGTGATTTCTCTGGATGATATCACTACCTGCTTTCTTGGGCTTCCCAACTCCTTTAAATCCTGTTCTACTTATTCCTTGAATCCCTGGGGGGTCTTGCACCTGCCATATTGAGCAAGCCCCCTTATCTTCCAGTGTTTGACACAGACATTGATGACCATCACTGTGACTGTGATTGAGGGTTCGGGATTTCCAAAGCATCCAGAGCAGTCAGTTGTCACCACTTCCTGCAGGGGTGTGCTCTGCTGTATTCAGTCAAATCCACCAAAATAAGATTCATTTCCCAAGTCTTTTTTTTTTCAATGAGTTCGCTGCACATTCACTCCACTCCTGACCCAATTTAGATCTGAACAAAAGTCTAATAAACTGCTCCCTCCTAACAGAGACAAAATTACTGTAATTATGGAGAAATTGAAGTTTCAGAGGCCTGTGAGTGAATTTTCATGAATCTTGTATTTTTTTTAAACAAAAAGAAGCCCCCTGGATCCATGCTATAGACTGAATTGCATCTCCCCTCCAGTTCATATATTGAAGCTCTAACCCCTAATGTGTTTGGAGATAGGGATTTTAGGAGATAATTAAGGTTAAGTGAGGTCATAGGATGAGGTCCTAATCTGATTTAACTGATGATTTTATACTACGAGAAAGGAGATTCCCATGTCTTCCTTCCCTGCTTTTCCTCTCTCTTTCACCTCCCCTCCCTCTTCCTGTCTTTCTCTCTCCATGTGATAATATAGTCAGAAGGCAGCCTTCTGTAAGCTAGGAAGAGAGCCCTCTCCCGAGACCAATCATGGTGGCATCTTGCTCTCAGACATATAGCCTCTGAGGCTGTAAGAAAAATAAATATGTGTGGTTTAAACCACTCAGTCTATGGTATTTTATTATGGCAGCACTAGCAGACTAAGACAATTCATTTTGCCCATGAACCTGTTATTTGACCAATAGGAATGCAAATTGAAATCCTCATCTCTGCCTTTATTAACTTTATGTTACAGTGATAATTTATGGCCCAGAGAGGGAAAATCAACCCAGAGACAGGAATATTTTTTGGCCTAGAGCACTGATAGCAATTTAGTTACTGGGAAGCTATTGTTGTGAACATCAGAGGTGATTACAAGAGTGAAAGCTGGAAGGAGAAAGTTCCTTTTCTTTGAGCAACTCAAGTGAAACAGCTTTGGGGGCATGGCAGTGGAGGCTATTTCCGAGTGGGAGACAGCATAGCACAGTGGCTAACAGCATGGACTCTGGGTTCAATACCTGCATTCACTATTTATAATCTGTGTAAAAGTGGGCATGTTGCTTAATCTTTCTTTGCCTCAGTTCCTTATCTCTAAGATAGTACCTATATCACAGAGTTTCTATAAAGAACAAACTTTATAAAATGTGTACAGCTTTTAGAACAGTGCTTATTGCATAGAAAATATTCAGAATATATTACCTATTTCATTTATAAGACAACTTCTTTAGTGTTTCTAAACAAATAGCATTCTCATTTGCCCAGCTCTACAAACTCTTGAACTACACCCTGTGCCTGGTATTCAGATCCAGTCTATTCCTATGTCCTATCAATGTTATCTTCCAAATATTCAATTAATCCACATCCCTTCATCTCCACTATAGAAGACAAATTTCTCTGGGAAATACAGTACTTTCCCTGTCTTCCAGAGATGGAAGGGTGGCTAAAAGTCTTTACAAAGTACTTAGATTTTTGCCATTTACTGCAATAGTCTAATTCACCTAGCTTTGCCTCCCCCCACCCCTATCATTTGTTTTCCACACCTTGAGAAGGATCCTTAAGGCTCCTCCTGGGCCTCCCCCTACTATTACCTGGTGAGCAGTTGACATATCATAAATCAGCTCAAGCGTCCTTTCCTGGGGACACTTATCTTTACTGCAATTCTCTTCCTTTCTCAAATCTCTTGGTTAAGTTTTCTTTGTTATTTGACAGATTTATTTTTTCCTTTATAAAATATTTAGTCTACTCTACTCTTGCTCACTATCATACTTCTGGTGCTTGGGAGAGTGCTTGACTCAGATGATAATCACTATTTGTTGAATGAATGAAATAATAAAGAAATGACCTGTGGGTTAGAGTTTCATCTATTTTGATGTTGAATGTTGTCTATACTATTACTCTACAAATTGTTTTAATTGTCCTTCAGGCCAATATGACCTGGGCAATGCAGGTTGTGAGTGCTGTCATTAAAAAAAATCATATTAAATTATTCACTTGCATTGAAATATTCAAACCTACCTAACAAACTTTATCTGAATGCCTGAATAGAAAGGAATATTTCCAAACAGCCTTCTTAGGGCATAAAACTTAGTTGCACTCTTTCTACATTGAGTCTTACATTTATTAGAGGTCTTAATTAAGACTCAGTTTTACTTGCAGGATTCCTAGAACTACAAATATTTGATGCATCTAAAAATTACTGACAACAGCGTTTGAAGAGTTCAGAAAATAAAGTTTGCAACTGGAGGTAGTTTTTGCTTCTTATGTACCATTTTTTTTCCTGTGGCTCTGAGAAAAAGGAAAGGTGTAGGTTATTGAGCAGCACTTAGAAAAACATTTATTGAACAGAAAATCTATTATTTTACACCACAAAGCATTTCAAAGCTAATTTTCATACGTAGAAATGGAGATTGAAAAGATTATTTTGATCAGATTGTCTCAGTTGGTAATAATAAAGTGAATTTCAAAATTCCAGAACTTTTGACTTCCAAGTGTATGCTCCTGGTAAGCCACGCTGCCTCTGCCTTTAGGGTTGGCAAGAGCTTGTCTGCTGCTCTCCTGGCCAGGAGTTAGCCAACATCCTGGAAGTGGGTTGCTTAGGGTATTATAGAAACTCTGGATTCCTTCCTTCTTTCCACCTTTCTTCTTTCCTATAGGAAATGCTGGAGTTGTTTAAGGCGAATTTTCTCTCACTTGTCTATCGTTTAGCTGTTTTTCCTTCCTGTATGTTTTTTGGTATGTTATTCAGAGTTAAATGACTTTAATAATACTCAGGAATTAAATGGGTTTAATTCTTCGTGCTTTTTAAAAAAGCTCCACTAGTATTCAAATTCTTTAATATTGAAATCATTTTCTGCATCATTCTACCACAAACCCTAAATAAAAGTTGCATGTGCAGGCACTTCAATCCTTCACACATGAACACTTCCATTTAGTTATTTATTTAATTCCACTCCTGGAATAAGATAGGAATGCATTACAGTTTGGGTAAATAATGATTGCATTGTTCTTTTCTCATGTAATTTACTGGGGATTGGCACATCCTAGAGTAAACTGCAAAGACCGGAATTGGATTGAAGTGTAGTGCAGCTGTTATGTGCCTGTGTACAAACAGCTTCCAAATAACGATCTAAAATAGTCTTCCAACAGTGTTTGGTGATCTTGCCAGCAATTTTTCTCATTGCCCTGGGATGTAATTCAGCTGAGCTAGGATGCATAAACTTAACAGATTGTCTTTTAAAACATCTTAGTCAAAATTATTTTTAAAATACAGAAAATGACCTGAAGCTTGGTGTGTGTGTGTGTGTGTGTGTGTGTGTGTGTGTGTGTGTGTGTACATGCATATTTTTGATATTGATTTTGTAAACTCTGTAATTTTTATTCCACATTGTGTCAGTCCCACACTTCTCCTGGGATCCATCTGACATAGAATCTGTCGATTTTCCACAAGTAATAATTTCATGTAAGATCTTAAATCTGACCTGAATGTTTTTTCATCTTACTATCTTTATATCACTATTAATCATTGTGATTACCGACATGTAATTCAGTTGGTTCATGACTGTGCCAATAGCTCTATCTTTATGTACAAATAGACATGCCTTAATCCAGTTCATTTTAAAAAGTTTAACTACACTACAAAACAGGTTGAATTATTCTCATTTTGTTTATGGATATGTTGGCTGTGGGAAGTGGAGAGTAACAACATAATATTATTGATCATTATGGATTTAATGACTGATACAGATAATATAAGGTTTCATTAATTTAATAAATGTTAACTGAGAGCTAGTGGGCCCCCATGATTATATAAGGCTCTGGGATTACAGAGATGAAGATTCTTCATCTTGTTTGTCCTTTACGGTGCAATTATTCTCCCTGGCTGCTGTGGACCAGGTCAGGACAACATGTTTTTCAGAATTTATTAGGAACGTATGCTTAGGAAAGTATCTAAGCTCTCTCAAATGCCCTCCTTTTGCTAAATTCCACAGCAACATGCTCTTTTATTATATACAAGATTGCATGCATAGGAACCTGCCATACTGGATGGATGTTGTTTTCTCTATGTTCATTCTTCTTAAATCATTTTAAATTTATTTTGACATCTAACTACTTAAAAATAGAAGCCTGAACAAGATAATTTAATTCTAGATCTATATGATGTATTTGGATAAAGTGAACTAAAAAGTTATTACTCAAATGTGCTATCAAACAATATAATAATGTATTCCAGAAGGTGTTAGAAAACAATTATAACTGTCCGAAAATCTTGTCCTAAAGATCAGATATTCTGACTTTTTCTTTTTTAAAAATCTTGGTGCAAACAGTTTATGTTTTATTAAATTTCTTCATAAAAATCTAAACCCTTTCCAGTGTAAACCTGTCAACATACTAAATAGCACTATCTGATAAAATAAATCTAAACCAATGAGGCAGAGTCTGAACTGAAGAAGAAAATTTGATGTAGGACAGCACAGTTCCTCTTCTGTCTTAAAGAGTAGTGTTGTAAGATTTCCTTTCTTGTTGAGATGAGAGAAGGGAGTAAGAATGAATGGAAACTGAGGTTATAATATGTCATGATTCCTTGTGATGAATGAAAAGCACTGAACATCTTTGAGTCTCCGTTTTTTTAATATGGGGAGATGGGCTCAATTTTTAAATTATATGATCTATAACTTGGGTTCTTCACGTTCTCCCTTTGTGGTGAAATAGGAATAGGGACCCACAGGGTTTTCACTCTTGCTAATGGTTGTTTTCCTTGGGGCAGCTGGATGAAGGACATAAAGGGAAAGAGAGGGTTTTCTTGTGGAATAGCAATTTAGAGAGAGTTTGATGGAGAGCAGGAAAAAACCTTGAAAACAAACTATTAGCTACAGGAAATAGCTTTTAACACAAACTTGTGGCTAAGAGGTGCTCCTGCTTTTTAAAGCCAATTATAGTGATAAAAGAGGGAAAGGGATGAAGGTGAATAGTGAAAGGGCCAGATACCAAGTGTGTTATTCTACCAACGAGGTATGATGACACCTTAGAAATGGTCAAGTATTGGTTGAAACAATTCTAGGCAATGGAACAAAAATGGAAGGCTTCTTGCTTGTCAAATATACAGAACAAAGAGGTTTGCCCCTGAAATTTTTGTTAAGATGTTAAGTAGGATGCTATTTTCTGACACCCTCTTGTGATAATCTCCTGTGACTCACTCATCTGAACACAAGCACTCTTTTGTTATACTCAAACATGCCAGGAAAGCTTCCCTTTGGGGCTTTGGACCTGGTTATTTCCTTTCACGAAGTGCTTTTCTCCAGATATTCTTGTGAGAAATTCCCTTACCCTTCAAATCTTTGCTCAAAAGTCACTTTCCCATTGAGACCTTCCCATTGGATGATGCAGCCAGCCTCCTTCTTTCACCCCAGCTGATGATCCTTTCCCCCAAACTCTTCTCATCCCCTTTACTCTGATGTACTTCTTTTTCATATCTTCTAATACATGGCAAATTTCAGTTATTTTCAATATTTATTATTTATGGTCTCCTGCTTCCTTCCCCCACCCTCCTTCTATTCCCAGATGGAATGCTAAGCTTCAAAAGGGCAAGGATTTTTTTCTTATGAATGTACCCAAAATAACCAGTACAGTGTCTGACATGTGAAAGGTACATAGGGTACTCAATTTGCATTTGCTACATGAATAAATGAAGGCTTATGCAATCCACATGAACAAGAAGTACACTTCAGCTAACAAATGCAATAGAGACATTTTATATACGTCTGCTTTTCCTGTAATTAGTAGGTACAGAAGCAGGAAGCCATATAGACTAAAGGTTTGTTTTGATTCCTGGGAGAAAAACTACCTAGAAATGAGTCATTTTACTACCAAGTTCACAGTGTTTTCCGATATTAATAATATTTTGGTTTTGGGTGATGCTTCAAAGTTTTTTTTAAGAGTCCTGTGTTATATATTAGCTCATTTTAATCTCTGTTTTACAGTAAGTAAACCAAAGCTCAGAGAGGCAAAAACTCCTGTGCAACAAATGTGACCTCATAGAATGGTACTCAGGCTTTCTGATTCCACAGCTTTCCCATAACACAGAGAAGATAAAAGGACTACATCATTTAGAGGACAAAAGACTTAAAAAAGGGGTGTGTGTGTGTGTGTGTGTGTGTGTGTGTGTCTGTGTGTGTGTGTGCATGTGTATAAAAGGGATTCAGAGTGTAATATCTGTTCACAGAGACAAAATGACCTACATTTATTGTTCAGTACTCAAAGTATGTTTTAAGAGCTTAAAATGTCTAAAATATTTTCATACTGTTCATTGATGCCACAAAATTTATACTCTGTAAGGGGGTTTATTATTATTTTCTCTGTTTCTTGTAACCATAACCCATTTGAAAAATTATCAACACTGAAATCTTGTCATTATTTTCCAAGCGTTTTCAGCTCTGTAGCCATGAATTTTTGATATTAGACAGCAGTTTTTCCTCTTTGTTAACATATATTTATCAGATATTTTATTTCTGGGATACACAGCTGTTCACTGTAAAACTATTCTTTTAAATGTCAGCCTTCAATCATTTAGCCATTTCATTTCTATTTTTTCCCCTAGCAGCTGTTCTATTGATTGTCTAGAAATTGTTCATTCTATGTTTAAAATTATAACAGGAAGTGCAAAATTAAAAGGTTACATGTAAAAAAAGGATACTGGAGTCATAAGAACACAAGTGCTGTGCTCCAAGAAACTAATATATGTCTACACACACACACACACACACACACACACACACACACACACACACACACACATATATTCCACTATATAACACACACACACACACTATATAACACACACTATATATATAACACACACACATACACACACACATTTGAAATGCATATCTACAGACAATATTGACTTCATTGAAATAAGTCAGGAAAAATATGAAGTGTATTAAGTGAATACCACATACTAGGTACTTTGCTGAAGGCTGAAGCACTGTTTCAGGAAGTTGGTATAATACTATTACCCTTATTTTACCGATGAGGAAACTGAAGTTCGGTGAAGCTAAGTAACCTGTTCAAGTTTCCACAGCAAGTATGCTGCAGAGATGAAGTTGGAATTAAGTTTTGTCCTGATTTCTCTGCCTCTTAATCTCTTTTTTCCTGAACTATTCCAGATATATAAGAACTATACAGAGAAAATGAAAACGTATGTATTTATCATCTAGCTTAAGAAGTAGCATGTGGTAGACATAATTGGACCCCTAATTTTATCTCCCAATCTCATTCCCTTGCTTTTCCTTCTGAATTCTCAATTTGTGTTTATCATTCCCATTTATATTTTTTATAGATGTACTATGTATATATATGTCTCAAAGCAATATTTAGTGTTGCTGTGTTTTGAAATTTTATATACTGTTGTGAAAATATACATTTTCACTCAACATTATTTTCATTGCTTTTTTATTTCAGTTTTTTGTTTGAATAGAATGCCATTTTTTGATCAATCTTATGTTTATAGATGTTTAATTTGCCTCTAACTTTTAGCGATGACTTTACATTTTTGACAAGTTAATGGGTGCAAAACAGTGTTTATTGTTTTATAATTGGCACTTTCCTGATTGTATTGAAGTGGAAATTTTTCATATATTTATTGGCAATTAATTTTACCAGTTCAAGTATTTTGTCCCTTTCTTCTATTGAGTTGTTCATCCTTTTCTTATTAATTTTAGGGTGACTACAGATGACAATCTCTATAGATGTCTTCCTGAATTTATTTTTCCATTTATCATGTCTGTTGATGTACAGGTATTTTTCATATGTTTAAAGGTTTATTAGTCCATTTTCACACTAGTATAAAGAAACTACCTGAGACTGGGTAATTTATAAATAAAAAGGTTTTCTTTTATTTATTTATGTCTTTTAGAGACAGGGTTTCACTATGCTGCACAGGCTGGCTTGAACTTTTGGGTGCAAATGATTCTCCTGCTTTGATCTCCCAAAGTGCTGAGATTACAGGCATGAGCCACCATGCCCAGCTAAGAAAAAAGTTCCAGTTGACTCACAGTTCCACATGGCTGGGGAAGACTCATAAAACTTCCAACCATGTCTGAAGGTGAAGGGGAAGCAAGGCAGGTCTTACATGGCAGCATCAGAAAGAGAAAGTAATATAGGGAGTGAGTACCAAACACTTTTAAACCACCAGATCTCCTGAGAACTCACTCACTATCACAAGAACAGCATGGGGGAACTGCTCCCATGATCCAATCACCTACCACCAGGTCCCTCTCTCAACACATAGGTATTACAAATTCAAGATGAGAGTTGAGTGGAGACACAGAGCCAAACCATATCAAAAGGAAATTTTTATTTCTTTTTCTGTGAATTGTCTATTGATATCCTTTGCCAATTTGCAAAGGATATCTGTTTTTCTACTGGAGCTTTTTGTCTCTTCATCAGCTTTTTTTTTAATTGTAAGGGTTATTAACTATTTTTATTTTCTTTTCTCTTTTCTTCTTTTCTCCTTTTCTCTCTCTGTCCTTCCCTCCCTCTCTCCTTCTCTACCTACCTCCCTCCTCCCCTTCCTTCCCTTCCCTTCCCCCCCTCCCTCCTTCCCTTCCCTCCCTTCCCTCCCTTCCTCCTTCGCTCCTTCCTTTCCTCCTTTCCTCCCTCCTCCCTTCCTCCCTTTCTTTCTCCTCTCCCTTTCTTTCCCCTCCCTCCCTCCCTTTCTCCTTCCTTCCTTCCTTCCTTTATTTCTCTGTTGCCCATGCTGCAGTACACTGGCATGATCATAGCTCACTGTAGCCTTGAACACCTGAGCTCAAGCAATCCTTGTCTCAGCCTCCCAGGTAGCTAGTACTGCAGACACCATGCCCAGCTAATTATTTTTTCTTTGGCAGACATGGGGTCTCACTCTGTTGCTTAGGTTGGTCTCAAACGCCCAGGCTCAAGTGATCCCCCACCTCGGCCTCCCAAAGTGCTGTGATCACAGGCTAGAGCCACCACACCTGGCCTCTTCTTGTATTTTTGTAATGTTACTTTTTACATTTAAATCTTACAGCCTTTGAGAATGTATCGTAGTGTGATCCACCCTTATCTTGGCTATTCAGTTTTTCCATTAGAATTTATTTAAAAGTCCATCTTTATCTCACTAATTTCAGATGCCACTGAAATCTTATGTGCATTTGAGTCTATTTCTGGACTTTCCATTTTTTTCCATTGGTTCGTCTACTTATGTAACATTATACACTATTTTAATGATCAAATCTTTATAATATAATTTAATATGTGATAAGGTTAGTTGCTCCTTATTGTCTTTCTTTTTAAATGTTTTCTTAGCCACTCCTGATTTAGAACTTTTCTGTATGAACTTTGGTATCAGTTTGGCTACCTCTTTTACAAAATTCTTTTGGAATTTTGAGATTTTGTTGAATTTATGAATTAAGTTAGGTAGAATTAATATCTTAATGATGTATTTTCCCATCTACAAACACGGAATGACATTTCATTCATTCAAATCTACTTTTATGTACTTTAAAAGTGTCTTTGCACTTTTAAAATAAATTATGAATTTTAAAAAACTATGTTTCAGGTTATTTTAGGAATAACAGTTTATTCCTAATTGTTTTATCCTTTTTTGCTGTTGTTTTGAATTAGGTCTTTTCTTCTATTTTATCCTCTATCAGGTTATTATTTGTAAAAATGCACTATTGATACATATATATTAATTTGTTACTCTACTACCTCACTGAATTTCCTGATTGTTTTTAGTTTATGGTAAATTCTCTCTGAGTTTTCAGATATACAATAATACCATCTGCAAATAGTGATAGTTTTACTTTCCCCATTAAAATATTTCTGTGTATAGACCCTTCTTTGCTTGAGAAAGGGATAAAATAAAAAAATACTTCCATGTGTAATTCTTTTTTCATTTTTATCACATTGGCTAATATTTCAAGTATAATATTAAATAACTGTGATGACAAAACACATTCTTACCTTTTTCCTGAGTTAAGTGAAAATAATGCCAATGTTTTGCTTTTCACTATGATGCTGATTTTTTTCTAATATATATAAATAGGCACATATATATAAATACATACATATATTTACATATGCATGTGTACATGCACATACAGGTTTATACATATAAATACCTATATGTATGCATATGTATATATGTTTATCTACAGATGTGTACATACATATTATATATATCTGTGCATATGTATGCTGAGATATGTTTGTATATGTATGTATTTTATAGATGTATCATGCAAAAATTCAGCTGAATGATCTTAATAAGAATTGGTGTTGAATTTTTTGACATCCATGAAGATACATGACATTTCTCCTGAAATCTTTTAATGTAATTCATTATATTCATCAATTTTTCAATATTCAGCCATTGAGTTTTTAGAACCTCTTTCTCAGTGCAGTTGTTTTTTTAAGGTGTTTTTGGGTCACAATTGTTAAACCTTAAGATTGCACCAGGTGCAGTGGCTCATGCCTATATTCCCAGCACTTTAGGAGGCTGAGGTGGGGCGGATCACAAGGTCAGGAGTTCAAGACCAGCCTGGTCAAAATAGAGAAATCCCGTCTCTACTGAAAATACAAAAACTAGCCAGGCATGGTGGCAGGTGCCTGTAGTCCGAGCTACCGGGGAAGCTGATGCAGGAGAATCACTTGAACCCACGAAACGGAGGGTGCAATGAGCAGAGATCATGCCACTGCACTCCAGCCTGGGTGACACAGTGAGGCCCTGTTTTTTTTTTTTTTAAATCCCTTAAGATTTATGCGTTGATATTTATAAGTGATATTGGCCACAGCCAATAATCTAGTATGTTATTTAGTTATTTACTTTTTCCTTGGATTTTCCAGGACTTGTAGCTAATTTGGACTTAAACTCCAAGCCAGGATATGGGCACATTTGGTGAGCAAATGTTATGAGTCCCTTCTCTCATGGGTACCTTTGAATGTGAGCTTTATGTACATGTATGCAAGCCAATGCCTTGTTTCCTATCTCACATATCTTTTAAGACTCAAGTCTTCTAATTACTGAGCTCAATTCAGTGTGTGATGGAATGTTTGCTATAAACAGCATGGCATCTGGCTTTCCCCAGGCCAAATGACCTGAAGGAGAGAAACGGCAGCTGAGTTGGAAGCTGCAGTGTCTTTGACAACCTAATCTCAGAGATGATTATTTCTACCATATTCTTTTGGTCACACAGATTAACTCTGGTATAATATGGGAGAGGATTACACAAAGTTTCAAACACCAGGAGGAGGTGATCATTGGAAGCCATTTTTACATGCTGGCTGTCATCGTACATGCCGTTTTAAATTATTTTACTTATATTACACACTGACAGTTCATGATTGCAAAGACACGATGAAATGATATGATAGAACAGATATCTGAAGGTGTCAAAAGATAGCAAAGGAAATCTAAATAGAAGGGTTTTAGAAGCAAACTTAGCTAGTCAATGGTGGATTTGTTTGTTTCAGAATAATTTTATACTGGTGAGTTTGTTTCCTTATAATACAACTGATGTAGGAATTTTCTTCTCAGTCAGTCTACAAGCTGGGGACTCCTGGCTGGCAGTGGCCCACCCAGGCCTCACTCCACCACACCTGAGTGCCCCAGCTTGGACCTGTGTTCAGCAGTTCCTGAGCTCTTTATACCATGCCCAAGCAGAATGAGGATACACTGGACATTGAAGGGTAAGGAGGGTAGAGAAGAATTTAGTTGAGCAATGAAAACTAAATTTAGTTGAGTGATGAAAACAGCTCTCAGAAGAGAGGGAAGCTGGAGAGGGAATGGTAAGGGCAGGTTGTCTGGCCCAAAGTCAGGATGTCTCTACCCTGAAGTCAGGTTGTCTCTCCCTTTACCAACTGTATCTGGGGTTTTTAAGGCACAGGATGGGGAGGGCATGCTGATTGGTTTGTGAGTAAGCCAAAAAGTTTAAAGCAAAGACACCACTCAAAGGTGGGCATGACAGTGTAGAAAACCAATTAGGAAATGGAAGGCATATGTAAAATACATGACTGGTGGGGTCCAATCAGAGAAAAGCACACCAAACAGGAAGACAAGTTCTCAATCTGGTCTGAGGATTTAACTTGTAGCTTGGCTTTCAGGCTTTAAACTGTCTTCAGCTTGCAGGTGGGGTTTCACTGGGAACCTGCCCCTATTTGCCTATGCATATAGCTGCCTCCTGTCCCTATCACAACTACCAATATATCAATAAAAAAGACGCTGCATAATTGCTGAACAAATGTAGAGTTTGAAAATATATTAATATAAATAGTTCTGACAAATGATTGTTCTCTTTTCAAAAAATGAGACATTTCACCTAAACTTAGGGTTAATCATTCTCAAGATTATATTAGAGAAACAGATGAATTTTTATTCTCTTCTTAGAACACCTTTAGAATTTAAACATATTATTCTATTGTTATATGTAGTGAACTCCAAGTTTCTCTTCAAAGAAGTAGTGTCAGTATGTTCAGCTCTCTTATTCTTTAATTTTCCATTTTAAAGTTTAACTTCCTGGTTCTCTGTGCCCCCTTGCCTCCAGTTTTGGTAAACAACTTTCCCACCAGTTCTAATCAGTAGTTCATATCTGTTCTCCTGGCCACCTGCTTTGACCTGTGTCACCCTGGTCACATGCTTTGACCTGAATCACCCCCAGTCACCTGCTTTGACCTGAGTCACCCCCAGTCACCTGCTTTGACCTTGCATCACCC
>PVKP010017955.1:0-45113 GCA_004027715.1 Plecturocebus donacophilus
ATTAAAACTGATAGGTAATAGAAATGCGGTTAAGTTCTGAAAACTTTTCTCGAAACTGGTTTTCTTTAGAATATTTGAAGAATTTATTTTCAGTCATTCAGCCAGTATGTGAGATATACTAGGCATGCATAAAACACTGTTAGACCCCAGTAATTGAGAGAAAATATTTGTAAATCATACATTGGATTAGGGACTAATATGCAAAATATACAAGGAACAAAATATACAAGTACTCAGTGAAACAACTCTTTTTAAAATGGGTAAAAGACTTGAACAGATATTTCTCAAAAGCAGACATAGAAATGTCCAACATGTATGTGAAAAAAATGCTCAACATCTCTAATAATCAGAGAAATGCAAATTAAAACCGCAAGGAGATACCACGTCACTCTTCTTAGATTGGCCATTATCAGAAAGATAAAAGGTAACAAGTATTGGTGAGGATGTAGAGAAAAGGGAGCTCTTATACACTGTTAGTGGTATTATAATTAGTACAGCTATTTTGGAAAACATTATGGAGATTCCTCAGAAAACTAAAAATAGAATTACCATACAATCCTGCAATCCCATTACTGGGAATATTCTCAAAGGACATAAAATCACTATGGAAAAAACTCCATCTTCTTTATCTCATTATTCACAGTAGCCATGCAAACAACCTAAGTATTTATCTAAATGGATGAATGGATTTAAAACATATGGTGTATATATATGCTAGAATACTATTATACTTTTTAGAAAACCCAGGAAGTTCTGTCATTTGCACCAACACAGATGAACATGAGGACATTATGTTAAGTGAAATAAAGCAGGCACAGAAAGACAAATACTAGATGATCTTGCTTGCATGTGGAATCTAAAAAAGTTAAACTCATAGAAGTAGAGCATAGTATGGTGGTTAACAGAGAATAGAGATGAATGGGGAGAGGGGAGAAGTTGGTCAGTGAATACAAAGTTAGGAAGAATCAGTGCTGGTTCTCTTTTGCACAGCAAGGTGGTTATAATTAATAATAATGAATTGTATATTTCAGAATAGCAAAAGAAGATTTTAAATGTTCTCACAAGAAATATTTGATATGGTGGATATGCTATACTCTGATCATTTCACAATGTTTGCGGGGAACAAAATATTTTATACCTTGTAAATATTCATAAGTATTATTTGTCGATTAAAGGTTAGAATTAGAAAACACTGTTAGACACTAGGATATGGTTGTGAGTATGGCAGACCCTAGAACCTAGCTCTTATGGTTACATAGTCTTAGGAGGAAAATAAGTCATGCGGGTAAAATTCATTATTCTGTTTAAAATTTAGTGTAAATAGACTTCTTTATTTCAATAATTTAAATTCACCTGTTTAACTCAAAAACTGTAGTAATTATGATTAATTTCAGTATATCTATAAAATATCCTTAGGTTCTTATCAACAAAATGAAGGATAAAAATAGTATGATCATTTCAATTGATGCTTAAAAAGGGATGTTGGCCAGGCGCAGTGGCTCACGCCTGTAATCCCAGCACTTTGGGAGGCTGAGGTGGCCGGATCACAAGGTCATGAGATTGAGATCATCCTGGCCAACAAGGTGAAACCCCATCTCTGCTAAAAATACAATAATTAGCTGGGCATGGTGGTGTGCGCCTGTGGTCCTAGCTACTTAGGAAGCTGAGACAGGAGAATCATTTGAACCCAGGAGACGGGAGGTTTCAGTGAACTGAGATCATGCCATTGCACTCCAGCCTGGCGACAGAGTGAGACTCCATCTCAGACGGGAGGTTTCAGTGAACTGAGATCATGCTATTGCACTCCAGCCTGGCGACAGAGTGAGACTCCATCTCAATAAAGAAAAATAATGTGATGTTGATGAAGTTCAACATCCCTTCATGATAAAAACCTTCAAAAAACTGATTATAGCTGGAAAACACTTCAACATAATTAAAGTTATATATGACAAACCTGTAACTAGTCACACTAAATAGTGAAAAAATGAAACCTTTCCTCTTAGATCTGGAACTCAACAAGGATACCCACTTTCACCATTGTTACCCATCATAGTACTAGAAGTCCTAGCTAGAGCAGTCAGGCAAGAGAAATAAAGGACATCCAAATTGGAAAGGAAGAAGTCAAATTATCTGTGTTTGCAGATGATATGATCTTATATTTGGAAAAACCTACAGACTCCTCCAAAAAACTATTAGAACAAAATGATACAGCTTCAGTAAAGTTGCAGGATACAAAGTTAACATACAAAAAATCAGTAGAATTTTTACATGCCAGCAGTGAACAATGTGAAAAAGAATAAGGTATTCTCGTTTATAAAGCCACAAAAAAAATATTAAATACTTAGGAATTAATGAAAGAAGTGAATGATCTCTATAATGAAAACTGTAAAACACTGATGAAAGAAATCGAAGAAGACACAAAAAAAACTGGAAACATATACCGTGTGCATGGATTGGAAGAATCAGTATTGTTAAAATTTCCATACTACCAAAGCAATCTACAGATTTATTGCAATTACTATCAAAACACCAATGACATTCTTCACAGAAATAGAAAAAAAAATCGTAAAATTTATGTGGAATCACAAAAGACCCAGAAGAGGCAAAGCTCTCCTGGGCAAAAAGAACAAAAGTGGAGGAATTGCATAACTTGATTTTAAATTATACTCTATAGCTATAGTAACCAAAACAGCATGGTACTGGCATAGGAACAGACACGTGCCAGTGGAACTGAATAGAGGACCCCAAAACAAATCCACACACCTACAGTGAACTCATTTTTGACAAACGTGCCAAGAATATGCACTGGGGAATAGACATTTTCTTCAATAAATGGTGCTGGGAAAACTAGATGTTTATATGCAGAAGAATAAAACTTGATCCCTACTCTCATCATATGCAGAGATCAAATCAAAATGAATTAAACACTTAAAGACCTCAAACTATGAACTACTACGAGAAAACATTGGGGAAACTCTGGGCAAAAAAATTTTGAGCAATACCCCACAAGCACAGGCAACCAAAGCAAAAAATGAACAAATGGGACCATATCAAGTTAAAAAGCTTCTGTAAAGCAAAGGAAACAATCAACAAAGTGAAGAGACACCCACAGAATGGGAGAAAATATTTGCAAACTACTCATCTGACAAGGGATTAATAACCAGACTATATAAGGAGTTATCAATTCTATAGGGAAAAAAATCTAATCCATTTTAAAATAGGTAAAACATTTGGATAGACATTTCTCAAAAGAAGACAAAAATGGCAAACCAGTGTATGTAGAAGTGCTCAACATCATTGATCATCAGAAATACAATCACAGCTACAATGAGATATCATTTCACCCCAGTTATAATGGCTTTTATCCCAAAGGCTGATGAAGATGTAGAGAAAGGAAATCCTTGTACTGTGCTGGTGGGAATGTAAATTAATACAACCACTATGGAGAATGGTTTGGAGGTTCCTGAAAAAACTAAAAATAGTGGTGCCATATTCCTAGCAATCCCACTCCTGGGTGCATATCCGAAAGAAAGGAAATCCGTATATGAAAGAGCTGCCTGCACTCCCATGTTTGCTGTAGCGCTGTTCACAGTAGCTAAGATTTGGAAGTGACCTGTGTGTCCATCAGCAGATGAATGAATTGAGAAAATGTGGTACACATGCTCAATGGAGTACTATTTAGCCATAAAAAAGAATGAGATTCTGTTATTTGCAACATGGATAGAACTGGAGGTTATTGTGGTAAGTGAAATAAACCAGGCACAGAAAGATAAGCATCACATGTTCTTACTTATTTCTGGGATCTAAAAATCAAAACAATTGAACTCATTAAAATAGAGAATAGAAAGATCATTACCAGAAGCTTGGAAAGGGCAGTGTGAGACTAGCGGACAAGGAAGGTGGGTACGTTTAATGGATTAAAAAAATAATAGGATGAATGAGATTTCGTATTCCATAGCACAACAGGGCAACTGTAGTCAATAGGAATTTAATTGTGCATTTAAAAATAACTAAAAAAGTGTAATTGGATTGTTTGTAACAAAAAGGATAAATGCTTGAGGGGATGGATACCCCCATTCTCCATCATGTGATACTATATGTTGCATGCCTGTATCAAAATACCTCATGTACCCCATAAGTATATACACTTGCTGTGTTTCCAGAAACATTAAATTTTTTAAAAGAAATTTAAGAAAAGATCTAAAATCACTGCTTGATGCAGATATTAACAGTTCATTTAAATTCTGAAATCTAAGGTGTGAAGAAGCCAAATTGCAGTGTTTATGAGTGTCAACCAAGACTCCTATTTGAAATGCAGATTTAAAAAATCTGTTTGGTTAGGTTTGAGGTGGATTTCAGATAATCAAATGCAGGCCTGGGGTTTGGGAATGGCAGAGATAATACTTTAGAAATTATGGGAAGATTCATTTGGTAATCGGTGATAAGTCTGTGTTACTGACATGTTTTTAAATAAATCCGTAATTCTAACATGCTTATTTTCCTTTTTATAATAGAAAATTCATATATTAAACACAAATGTTTTGTAACTGCATATTTCATGTTTTGTGCAGGATGGGGTAAAGATTTTTAATTCTTTTACTCTGTATTGTGTAAAGTTACACATTCTTCTATAATGTCTTTGAAATACTTCAGATAAAGTTTCTGGGCTTGAGAGAGTCAGAAAAGTTAAAATCAAGTCTCTGTAAAGGAAACAAGATTATTGGTATATATCAGCATGCTCTATTAATTCCATTTATATGCTGTGATCAGACCCTCTTGTTTATGGCTTTTTTTTTTTCAGTTTAGAATTACATAGGAAACTCTTCACCCTTTTTATTATTATAGATGTACTATGATTCTAGGAGGTCAGAAATGAGGGTACCTAGGGAAACCAAAGCTGCACATGATAAAATTGGCTTAGGTATAAGGACATCTATATACCAATGTAAAATTTCACTTGCTGCTATCATTTACCATTTCTGCTGTTCACTCACTCTCTCCTACCCAACTCCCATCATATTTTTTTTCCATTCACCACATCCCCCCACCTTCAGATTTTTAATTGTTTTTAATGCTAATTTAATTGTTTTTAATGGTAATTAGAAGACGCATTAGTCTTCCTAATTTCTAATAGTTGTATTCCTTTCCTGTCTTCACCAATTTTAGATTTTAGAAAGGTAACAGTACATATGTCATATATAATACTGATGGAGGAATAAGAGGAACTTTCCCATAGTCAAGCACATTAATATTTCAACATTGAAACATGATGTCAGATGTGTTCAGATAAGGTTTTTTTATTTTTCATTTAAATAGGATGCCAAAAAGCATTTGATTTTCAATTTTAAATTTTAGGATTTGAGGTCTTATATAATCTTTTTGAGTGCAAACTTTTGTTAAGGCCAAACTATGTTGTCAGAAAAATTATATATTGTTAAAAAGCCATTGTAATCACCGACACGTATTCATACAGAATTTGTCTCCTCGAAATTCAGGTACCATGAGAAGAGTTTAGGATTGTCTGTTTCTAAACAGGCAATGAAAAAAGATTTTATTTTAATTTTCAGTTGGATTTTGCATCAAAATCAGGAAATCTAATTTAGAAATACTGTCCTAGAGGGGAACTGCATTTGTATGCACAAGTTGCAGCTGTGCGTTCGGTACTGTTTTGTGATTTACATGTGCTATGTAATTCTCATAACAAATCCCATGCAATAGGTTTTATTATCTTTTACATTTTGGGAAACTGAGTCACAGCTTAATTTGCCCAGTGTCACACAGTTAAGTGGTGTAATTGCTATTCTAAACCAAGCATCATTACTCTAAATGGAGGATGAGAGGGTTGTGGAAATCATCCCGTAGTTAATAATAAAACATTAAGACGACAAAGGGAAACATTCCATTCAAAATGGCAGGGCAGTGATTCTTCACAAAGAGGAGAAGACATAGGTTGCCTTGGCAATTTTATGTAAGGATTTGAAATTTTACTACCTGGTTTCAAATTTTATCTCCACAACTTATTAGCAGTCTGGCCTTAGTCAAGTTTAATACTTTCTATATGCCTCAATTTTCTTATTTGTAAAATTAGGATAATAGTACCTATCTTGATAGAGAAAATGTGATAGTATGTTTAAAGTAAGGAGCTGGGAGTGGTGGTGTGCGCTTGTAGTTCTAGCTACTTGGGAGGCTGAAGGAAGAGGATTGCTTGAGCCCAGGAGTTTGAGGTTATAATTGTGTCACTGTATTCTAGCTTGGGTGATAGTGAGATCCTACCTCTAAAAACATAAAAATAAAAAAACAAATGATATTTAAAGAAATGAAAATAATGTCTGGTACATAGTAAGAACTCAATAAATGTTAGCTACTGCTGTTATTGTTGTTAGTTTACAGATTAGTCACATTGATTTTGGGTAATGTATTTGATTGTGTCAGATGTTAGAGTATGTGGAAGAAAACAAGAAAAAAGATGAAGACTGATTTCTAGTATCTGTGGAGGTCTCTGCAAAACTGGGGCCACAGCAATTTTGGTTGCTCAATAAATGGGATTTACTATTAATTTAAAATTCAATTAAAATATTAAATTATTAAAAATTTAGTATTTTCAAGTTACTTCTTGCTTAATGTGTTCTCTTTTGGAGAAACTGGTTCGGTAACTACGTAGAATACTGGAAAGGAACAAGTTTTATCTGTAGCTCCATTTAGTTTATTTATTAAATGTAGAAGTTTATTTTTCTCTCTTTTATTTTTTATAGCAAAACAAAAATCAGTGATAATAGTCTAATTTTATACGTGCATGGCATTTTGGATTTTGATTCCCTTATTCATAATTCCATATTTATTTTCTATATTTAGCCTAAAATGACCTCAATGTGCTTTATTTTTGCTCATTGATTTAAAAACTCTCTTTATAATTTAATTAGCTAATGTATCTACTAATAATTTAAATTTAAACCATCCTTTTTCAGTATGAAAGGCTAGTCTAAAATCAGTGTGCCTATTTATTTTTACAAGAGTGAACCATTGTTTTCTCTTGGCTACCTCTTCATGATGGTATACCTCATGTGAAATTGACAATCTTCCTTCTAATTAGGAAATATGTCTTTGCTTTTGAAAGAAAATAATTTAGGTGAGAGTAGTTGTATGACATCTACTTGCATTAACTATGAATTTCTTTTATACCTCAAATTAACAGCCGCATTGTTTTCATTTATTTTAGCAAAGCTTCTCATTGTTACCAGCAAGAACATTAGAATTGTTTTTATCTTTTCATTAAACTGTATTACTTCTAAATCAGCTTTAGTTACCACCATGAAAATTTTTTCCCTTGACAGCTTTTGATGTCTTTATTAAGCATTTTTGTTGTTGTTGTTGAGATGGAGGCTTGCTCTGTCACCCAGGCTGGAGTGCCATCTCGGCTCACTGCCGCCTCTGCCTCCTGGGTTCAAGTGATTCTCCCACCTCAGCCTCCCAAGTAGCTGGGATTACAGGCATCTGCCATCATGTCTGGCTTATTTTTGTATTTTTGTAGAGTTGGAGTTTCACCATGTTGGCCAGGCTGGTCTTGAACTCCTGACCTCAGGTGATCTCCTGCCTCGGTTTTTTAAGCTAGTGCTACTTTTATAACTTTATTGACATTTATTTGAAAAAGTAATGATTATGTCTTATAGGTTACTGTTTTTCATTTTTCTCTTTAAAATATGTCTACAAAGTGGGGGCTACTCTGGGATTTTCCTGTTCTTCAGGTAGAGAATATAAAGTGCTTAGGTAGTTTATATAGCATGGTAGTTCTTGTGGACTCTGGAACTTGACTGCGTGGGTTTGAGTAATAACTCTGCTATTTCCCAGTGTTGTTATCTTGGACCAAATATATAATCTCTCAGTGCCTGAGTTTTCTCACTTGAGAAATGAGAATGTTAATAGTATTATCTATGTTAGAGCTGTGAAGTTAGTATTATCTATTTAGGTTAGTGGATAGTGAGCCCTCAGTAAATGGTCTACTGATATTGTTATTGCCATCTGGTGACTGTGGATGAATCAAAAGTTAAGCAGTAGTATAGCACCAGAATCAAGAAGGACCCAGCCCTGTCAGTGCTTTCTAACATTTTCTTCTTTCTTCCTCTCTCTCTCTCTCTCTCTCTCTCTCTCTCTCTCTGTGTGTGTGTGTGTGTGTATGTGTGTGTGTGTGTGTGTATGAATGACGTATATATTAAGCAGAATTAACAGGTTTTATTATTCAAATTTTTCTGTTGCAGTCTGCATTATACCTTTTTCTTAGTGAATAAAATTAAGACCTGGTAGATAATAAATTTCATATTCTATAATCATTATTAATAAGATACTATTTTTAATTCTTA
Source organism: Plecturocebus donacophilus (assembly GCA_004027715.1). Classification (NCBI taxonomy): domain Eukaryota; kingdom Metazoa; phylum Chordata; class Mammalia; order Primates; family Pitheciidae; genus Plecturocebus; species Plecturocebus donacophilus. Next base: position 8,355 of record PVKP010017955.1, read on the forward strand.
GTTTTATTATCTTGAAAAAACTGATGAGTATTTTTTAACATATATTTACAATATAGAATTTTGTCACTGTATACACTGATATATCAGTATCATTCATTTTTCAGGCTTACATTCACAGAATTCTGAATCATAAATCCATGAAAATGTATAGCTGGAAATGTTCTGTTCTTTGGGCCTCTAAATACAGAACTACACAATTTTATTAATGTTATAAAAATGCTAGGGGATTGAGTTTCATCAGTAGAAAGAACAGGGAGATTTTTAATGCATTGCATTACCTCACTTTTAGTCCTATTAGTCTCTGGATGGAGTAAACTGAAAATAGCATGTCATCTTGTCATACCAGTGTGTGACTCTGTAGGGAAGGTGAGCAATGGTTATATTTTATCAAAATAAACTCATTGCAAGAGCATTTGAGTTCTTTAAATGTTTCAGTTCTTTAAAGGCTCTTTTATAATTGAGTTATGACATAGGAATTGTTGAGAACACAATTAAGATTTTTTTGTATGTGCTGCATTTTTTGGTAGCCATTTAACTTTATTTCCTTATTTTTTCATTGATGCATAATAGTTCATACATGTTTATGAGGGTACTTGTGATTTTTAACTTGCATAGAATGTGTAATTATCAAGTCAGAGTATTTGGGGTGTATCCCATTACCTATCACCTTGAGGGTTTATCATTTCTCTCTCTCTCTCTCTTTTTTTTTTTTTTTTTTTTTTTGAGATGGAGTCTTGCTCTGTTGACCAGGCTGGAGTGCAGTGGCATGGTCTCTGCTCACTGCAGCCTCTGCCTCCCGGGTTCAAACAATTCTCTTGCTTTAGCCTCCTGAGTAGCTGGGATTACAGACAGGCACACACCCCGATGCCCAGTTAATATTTTTGTATTTTTAGTAGAGACGCGGTTTCACAATGTTGGCCAGGCTGGTCTTCAACTCCTGATCTCAAGTAATCCGCCTGCCTCAGCCTACCAAAGTGCTGGGATTATAGGCATGAGCCACCATACCCAGCTAGCGTTTATCATTTCTTCTGGCTATTTTGGGTTTTTTTTTTTTAATGCAGTTATGTGATCACAGCTCATAGCGTCCTTGACCATTTGAGGTTAAGTGATCTTTATGCCTCACCCTCCTGAGTAGCTGGAACCACAGGCATGTACCACCATACCCAACTAATTATATATAGAAAACTGGGTCTCACTAAGTTGTCCCTGGTGTTCTTGAACTCCTGGGCTCAAGTGATCCACCTTAGTCTCCCAAAGTGCAAGGATTTTAGGCATGAACCACTGTGCCTGGCCTTCTCCAGCTATTTTGAAATAACTGGAATATTTTGTTAACTGTAGTCACCTTAGTCTGCTGTCAAATATTAGAACTTATTTTTTTCATGTGAGTGTATGTTTGTACCCATTAACTATGCCTTTAAAAAAAAAGACTACTGTGTAGACAGAGTCATATGATTTTTTGAAAATGTGAAGTTTTATATTGCTAATTTTGTTAGTAAAAGAAAGAAATGTACTGAATGTTTAGGGTTTTGGCATCATACTTTATATGCATTATCTTATTTAAATTTCAGACTTCTCTGATGTGTCTTCATCATTTAATAGATGGAGAAGCTAGAGCTCAAATAAGATTAATCACTTGCCCAGAGTCAGTTTATTCACTTCCATGGGTAAAATTCAAACTGTACTTCTAAGAGAAAGTGTCATGCTATAGCCTTTGAGGTTCTTTCAGTACTAAGTAATTATTCATTTTGTGTATTTGCATGTAGAACCATTCTAATTAGTAATCTTGATTGCTTAAATTTTATAGGGTAGAAAGAATACAAACATTTTTGTTTGCTTGCTTGCTTGCTTGTTTTTTGAGACCCAGTCCCTCTCTGTCACCCAGGATGGAGTGCAGTGGTGCCATCTCGGCTCACTGCAACCTTTGTCTCCCAGGTTCAAGCAGTTTTCCTGCCTCAGCCTCCTAAGTAGCTGGGATTACAGGAGCGTGCCACCAGGTCCAACAAAGTTTTTTGTTTTTAGTAGAGACCTGGTTTCACCATGTTGGTCAGACTTGAACACCTGACCTCAAGTGATCTGCCTGCCTGGGGCTCTCAAAGTGCTGGGGTTACAGGCGTGAGCCACTGCGCCCAGCCTAAACATGTTTGTAGTAGAAATAGAGAAGAAGAATTTACAAAAAGTAAATAATAGTTTATATGGTTGGTATATATGTCATGTGATTTTCAGTTGTTGATAGTTTTTTATATAAGGCTTATTTAAAGATGGGAGGGAGATAGGAATGATGAAATGGTAAGATAAAAATGCTAAGATAGAGGAAGTAAAAGATAGTCTAGACTTCTAGAGGTTTTTTTAGGGTTAGATAGGAGAATATACAGAGTATATAACCAAATAAAAAGAACCTGTGGAGAAAGCAGATTCTGTTTGACCAGAGCAGAGGAAACTAGTATATTGGTTTTGGGTTACACAAACAAAATTATTATTTTACCATTTATTTTATTCTTTTGATAGTTCAGAAATAGCTAGCCTTCATTACCTCATTTTTACAGATGAAGAAACTTGAGTGATTGATTATAAGGTAATTGTTCAAGAACATAGAACTTTTTAGTGGCATAGCAGGGTCTGTTAATCGTAGCTTTTGATTGCATGCTTGTGCTGTTTTCCCAATAGTGTAAATTTTCTTTTCCTTAAGGTTTCCCAAACCTTATTAACCTATCTGAAAGTGAAATATAAACAAGTAAATCTATATAAACACATGCCTTATGATTATCCCCTGTTGATATTATTTCTTGGTTTGTATCTTTGAGGTGGTGAGTTGAAGTGGTAAATTGCTTAAATATTTACTGATATTTTATGGATTATGTATTTGATGCCTAATTAAATGATTGGCAATAAATGTTTTCTTTGCCTAGAAATTAGAAGTACTGGGCTTATATATGATATACTTTAGATTTACTTTTTCTGTTTTTCAAATAATGTAAATACTGAAATCATATTTTTCTCTCTTTATTTTACAGTAGTATTATTGATTCCACAGAATACAGCCAACCTCCAGGTTTCAGTGGCAGTTCTCAGGTAAATGATATCTTTAAGTTTGTTTTAATGATACCATGAGTATAATTACCTGAGTTATAAAATCATAGATTAGTTTACTAAAATGTCTTGTGACAAAGGCAGCCATTTTGAATGCAGCGGTGTTAATTAGCACTTGAATAGCTCTTAATGCATAGTGGCAGAATGAAATATTTGCTTTTTCAGTGGTAAGAATTTAAATTTTATTTTCTTCACCAAGTTGTGATGGAACAAATCTAAAGGGTTTTGTTTTTATTTTTGTGTTTTTTGAGACAGCCAGGCTATCTTGCAGGCCGGAAAGCTGTAGTCTTGACCTCCTAGACTTGAGCATTTCTCTCACCTCAGCCTCTCAAGTAGCTGGGACTATGGGAGTGCACCACCATGCCCAGCTAATTTTTGTATTTATTGTAGAGATCGGGTTTCACCAGGTTGCTCAGACTGCTCTCAAACTCCTGGACTGAAGCGATCTGTCTGCCTCACCCTCCCAGAGTGATAGGATTACAGGTGTGAGCCACTGTGCCTGGCAGTTTTTTAAAACTTACTGGTAATTTCATAACCTGAGAGGAAGGAAATACTTTAGGAAAAAAAATTATGAGTAATCAGGATATAGTTTGTCTTAGAGATAGGAAAATTATAAATCAGTCATTGAATTATGCTTTATTATATTGAAACTTACAGCTTTTCCAAGGAATATAGACTGTAGTCTTGAGTGTAATAGATACCAGCTTTACCTCTTTCAATTAGTTGTATGATTATTTTGACCTTTAACTTGGTGATATTGATATCTGTCAAGTTTATTTTTGAGGCCTAGTATGCTTTTTTAACTTTTTATAATTATTTTTATATATGTTTATTTTTTTGAGATGGAGTCTTGCTATGTTGCCCAGACTGTAGTGCAGTGGTGCAATCTTTACAGCAACTTCTGCCTTCTGGGTTCAAGCAATTCTTCAGCCTCAGCCTCCCAAGTGGCTGAGACTACAGGTACGCACCACTGCGTCTGGCTAATATTTGCATTTTTGTAGAGATGGAGTTTTGCCAGGTTGGCTAGGCTGATCTCAAAACTCCTGGCCTCAGGTGATTCACCCACCTCGACCTCCCAAAGTGCTGGGATTACAGGCCTGAACCACTGCACCCGGCTTCTTCTTTTAACTTTTTATATTGAAATAAGTTTTGACTTAGAAAAAAATTACAAAAATACTAAGAAGAATACAGATTGTCTAAACACTTAACATATTATCGCATTTGTTTTGTCATTGTCATTCAGCCTTTCTTTTACATATATAAGTATATAATTTCTTTTATGGATTGTTTGAGTAAGGTACAGACACAAGTTTCTTTATCCTTAAGTATTTTAGCATGTATTTCCTTAGGGATAAGGATATTGTCTTATGTAATCACAATATAACTTTAAAATTAAAGCAGTTAATATTGATACAATACTATTGTCTCAATTCTAGATTTTCATATTTTAAGAATTACCCTAATATAGCCTGGGCAGCATGGTGAGATCCCCGCCTCTACAGAAACTACAAAAATTAGTTGAGCATGGTGACACATGCCTGTGGTTTCAGCTACTCGGGAGGCTGAGATCACGCCAGCCTGGGTGACAAAGTGAAACCCTGTCTCAAAAAAGAAAAAGAATTACCCTAATATCCTTTATAGTAAAACAAAAACAATGAGGTGTTTTTAATGAACATTTATTTATATATTCAGTTGATTTGAAAAAATAGTACAGTTATTTTTATCTAAGTGAAAAAGAAATCCTTTTGGATTATATCACTTCTGTTTTTCTTTTTCTTGTTCACAAACTTGAGTAACCACCTTCTGACTTTTATGGTTAGTTAATGTGACTACTCTGTACTATGTTCATTCTGTATTATATTCATGTACAATGCATGCATTTAGTCTATTCTTTTTTATAGTAAGTTTATAAATTTGTTTGTATCTGTTTCTGAACAGCCATGAAAATACTAGATTCAAGTATTTTTGTAAGACATAATGGAATACATCAGGAGAAAATTTAAGGCCTTAAGTTGAAATATAGCATAGTAACTTGAGAGAGAAAGCAGTCGCTGTATCTGGAAACTGGCTTGGCATTTATGTTCTCCTTCTGAACATAATTTCACAGAACATCAACATCAGACCCTGTGACTGTGATGAAGCGAAACAAAAAGCAAGATCACTCCATAAAGTTGTCTAGCCACATTTAACAAACAAGGTCATTGTGCAAACTATGAAAGATACCAGACACACCCCTACCCTGACCAATCTGAGTGATTGCTGCTTCTTTACCAGTTAAAACTTTAGCCTCCCTGTGGTTTTCTGTGGTTCTAGATAAGATTTATTATTAAATAAGTTACTGAATTACAGAATCATTTCCACTTGAAGTATACAAGTCACAGTGAAGCCCCACTTTCTTGAACCCTCCTGCAAATTATCTAACAAGTGCCTTAATCCTGTAAGTTGTTTCTAACACTCTTTTACTGAGACATCCCTCACTTACTCATATTTATTGCAACTAGCAGTAAATAAAACTTAACTACAGATGTGTTTTTAATTGGTCATTGGCTGGAGGACTTTGACTAAACTCTAGGGGAACACGAAAAGGTTTCCACAGTTACCATTTATATAACATTACTTAGGAATTTCTAGCAAGTCCTATGAGCTGGAAAACAGTAGAAATTGAATCTGAATACAGCCTTCAGAATGCGAGAAAATATTTGTAGATTATCCATCTGACAAGGGATTAATAACCAGGATACATAATGGACTCACGATTTGATAGCAAATTATAATAATAATCTAATTTAAAAATTGTCAAAAACCCTAAATAGACATTTTCAAAAGAATATATACAAGTGGTCAATAGGTATATGAAAAATACTTATCATCACTAACCATCAGGGAAATGGAAGTCAAAACCACAATGAAGTATTGTTTCGCCAGTTAGAATGATATTATAAAAAAGATTAACAAATGCTAGAAAGGATGTGGAGAAAGTGTGAATGCCCAGCCAGGTGCAGTGACTCATGCCTGTAATCCCAGCACTTTGGGAGGCCAAGGCAGGCAGATCACTAAGGTCAGGAGTTTTGAGACCAGCCTGACCAACATGGAGAAACCTCATCTTCACTAAAAATGCAAAATTAGCTGGGCATGGTGGCACGTGCCTGTAATCCTAGCTACTCAAGAGGCTGAGGCAGGAGAATCGCTTGAACCCGGGAGGCAGAGGTTGTAGTGAGCTGAGATTGCACCATTGCACTCCAGCCTGGGCAACAAGAACGAAATTCTGTCTCAAAAAAATAAGAGTGAATGCCCCTATACTGTTGAGAATCTAAAGTAGTACAGCCATTAGGAAAACAGTATGGAAGTTCCTCAGAAAACTAAAAATAAAACCATCTTATGATCCAACAATCAATCCGCCTGCTGAGTGTATATCCAAAAGAAAGGAAATCAGTATGTTGAAGAGATAGCTGCATTCCCATGTTTATTGCAGTACTATTCACAATAGCCAATATTTGGAATCGACTTAAGTGTCCATCAGCAGATGAAAGGAAAAAGAAAATGTGGCGTATATACACATTAGAATATTATTCAGACATAAAAAAGAATGAAATCCTGTCATTTGCGGCAACATGGATGGAACTGGGGGTCATTAAATAAAGTGAAATGAGTCAGGAACCAAAAGACAAACAATCATCACATATTGTCACTCTTAAATGAGAGCAAAAAAAAGCAGATCTCATGGAGGTAGAGAGTGGAATGGAGGTAGTAGGTGGAGAAGGGACAGGTATTGAGGGGTGAAGAGAAGTTGTTTAATGGGTACAAAAATACCGTTAGATTGGGTGAATAAGTTCTAGTATTTGATAATACAGTAGGGAAATCATTGTTAATACTTTGTTGTACATTTCAGAATAGCTAGAAGAGAACAACTGCAGTGTTCCCAACACAAGAAATGGTAAATGTTTAGTTGTTAGAAATCCCAGTTACCCTAATTGATTATTACACATTGTATACATCTATCAAAATATCACATGTACCCCCCACAGATACGTACAACTATGATATAACAACTTTTCTAAAAAGAAATTGAATCTGGAGGAAAAAGAAGAGCAATCAGAATCATATTTTTAAAATATTTTAGCATAGCAGTTACTTTTATGTGGTGAAAGACTTTTGGTTTGAGATAGTACAATGAGAAAATGTGTTAATATCTTCTCAACCCCTCCCATGAGAAATCCTATGGATATATTGCTCTCCTCACACCCAAAACTTAGAAGAATTTTGTTTGTTTTGAGACGGAGTTTTGCTCTTGTCACCTAGGCTGGAGTGCAATGGCATGATCTCGGCTTACTGCAACCTCCACCTCCTAGGTTTCAGCAACTCTCCTGCCTCAGGCTCCCGAGTAGCTGAGATTACAGGCGCCCACCACCATGCCTAATTTTTTATTTTTAGTGAAGACGAGGTTTCACCATGTTGGCCAGGCTGGTCTCGAACTTCTGACCTTTGGTGATCCACCTATCTTGGCCTCCCAAAGTGCTGGGATTACAGGCATGAGCCACTGCGCCCGGCCAACTTAGAAGAATTTATAAGAATTTATGAACTTATATAAATTCTTATATGAATTCTTTTATATAAATAAGAATTTATATAAAAGAAAAAATACTTAAGGAAGGAGAGCTACTTAATCTGTGAGTCACTATATGCGTGGTAAATGTGTGCTTAAGGATTAAATAGCATGTCTCCCAGGGGAATTCTTAGCAACTGTTAGAGGACTGGGTAGTTGTTGACGAGGAAACACTACTAGTGTTTTTATGAGATGGAGCCGGCATAATACTGCATTGAAGGCCTTATCCTTCATTTCTAGCTATGGTCCAAATAATAGCTACACCTAAATAAACTGACACAAAAACAATTGAAATAGTGAATAGTTGAGTATAAGCCTGGCAAATGCAAACTAAAGAATACTGCAAAACTAAAACAAAAACCCCAAAAGTAAGAAAAAAATAGGACAGTTTTTTTACATAAATAAAAGGTATACTTTCCAAAAGTAGTAAAACTTTATGTCATGAAGGATTGGAATTTATGTAAAGCAAAATCTGTTAGAAATTAAATAATTAGGTAACATATATTTTGCAGTTACTTTTCATAGACACTGTTTGAACTATTCACATGTAGTAACTAACTTTCAGAACTACTCCATGAGATAAATACTATTAATATTTTTTATTGAGAAGGAAACTGGTACACAGAGAAGTTATGGAGGTTGACCCAAATAATACAGCTAGTAGAGGAGGGAGCTGAGATTTTAACCCAGATATAATGGCTTCAGAGTCTTTGATTTTAAATACTCATTTATTCAACCAACAGTTTTTTGTTGTTGTTGTTTGTTTTTGTTTTTTTAATGTACCTGATATTTACTAGGCTCTGGAGGTACCTCATTGAACAAAACCAAAACAGATAGAAATCCCTGCTGTAATGAAGCTTCCAGTCTAGTTGGAAAGATACTTATAGCAAAAGTATGGGTGACTTTTGAATGACCAAGATGTGAGGAGGCAGAGATATTTCTGTGAATATCCCTGGGAAAACTTTCTAGGCAGAGAACAAGAAGTAAATAATCCTTGAGGTGGAGCATGCCTTACATAGTTCAGAAGTCCAATGTGGTTAGAGAGACATAAACAAGGAAGATAAAAATAGGTGAAGTAAAAGAACGTAACAAAGGCTACATTTTATTTATGGCTTTCTTAGGCTATTAGAAGGACTTTGGATTTTTTATTTGAGTGAAATGAGTTAAGCTTGATTTAGTAGGTACTTGTCTCCATACATACTTTGCATCAATGTATATATGTCATTTATAGTAATCCTTGGAGCATTTTGAAAATTTGATTGATTCTAAAACAAGATAAATAGTACCATCTGCATTGTGTGAATTAGAGCCAAAAATAAACAAATAGAGACAGACAGACAGTCTGGCAAAGAGCAAATGAAGAGTCCTCTAAGTACCTGTGTGTTAAAAAATCAGTATGTTCAAAAAGTACTGCTAGTGGAAACATTATTTATCAAAAATTTCTGGAATGTGGTCAGAATTGTAGTAAACATTCATAGCCTTGAATGCTTTCATTTTTTTTAGATAAGAATGAAAACAAATGAACTTATTATTTACCAAGAGGCTACTTATCACTAGATGGTAAATATAGAAAGACAAAAAAAAAAGTCCATATGCAACATGAATTGAAATTAGCTATTATCATGCCGAGTACATTAAAATAATTAGGACAAAGATGATGCATACTAATAAAAATCACATTCTTAATGAAATGTAATTTTAAAGAAGAATATAAAATATTAAAATAGTTTAGAGCAATTTTAGAACAATTTGGATAGACCAGTAACCATGAGTACTAATTTAATTAGATTCCAATTAAAAAGAAACTGGTAGTTTTTTTTTTTAAGGGTATATAGAATGTGGCCAGTTAACATTAAAGTTCATTAGTAGAATGAATTATTCAGAGGTTAATGATGAATTTACCACAGTTATTAAAATGTACTCTAAGACTGCTGTAACAAAAGAAGCAGAATAATAATTAAAAATCTACCAAAAAGTAATTGATAGTTTAGTCTGTGGTGAAAGGTGGTCATGTAGATCAGTGGTGAAAGGAGAGATTAAATGCATGGTGTTGGGACAGTGGAAATTTAGCTTGTTTTCACTTGCTGAAAGAGTTCAGATCAGCTAAGCAATAATTTAAACAACTGTAGAAAAATAGAAATTAAGAAAAAAACCTATCCTACATATAAGAAAACACCAGTGGCTGGGCGCGGTGGCTCACGCCTATAATCCTAGCACTTTGGGAGGCTGAGGTGGGTGGATCACCTGAGGTCAGGAGTTCAAGACCAGCCTGGCCATCAGGATGAAACCCCATCTCAAAAAAAAAAAGAAAACACCAGAAACAAAATTTATACCCAAATTGGGAAAGGTGTCATAATCATGGCAAGTAAATGCCTGAATTGGTTCAAAATGTTAAAAACTTGATAATGTAATCTTTTGGTTTTTTTTGCGATGGAGTCTCGCTCCATTGCCCAGGCTGGAGTGCAGGGGTGCAATCTTGGCTCACTGCAACCTCTGCCTCCCGGATTCAAGTGATTCTCCTGCCTCAACCTCCTGAGTAGCTGGGACTACAGGCGCACGCCACCATACCCAGCTAATTTTTGTATTTCTAGTAGAGACGGGCTTTCACCATGTTGACCAGGATGGTCTTGATCTCATGACCTCGTGATCCACCCGCGTCGGCCTCCCAAAGTGCTGGGGTTACAGGCATGAGCCACTGCACCCAGCCAATTATATTTTTTTAATGAAAGCTCCAAACAGGGTAAGAAAATGGTGAAGGACATTAATATTTTTAAAAGACCAAAGTTCACACATCAGCTTACATATGAATACTCAATTTTGCATATAAATAAAAGCAAAATACAGAATAACACAGATTACCAAAGAAATTGTCTGATAGTTTGGCAGAAATCCAAGCGATGTTCCAAAATGGGAAATACTTTTACTTGATATCAAAATGGGAAATACTTTTACTTGCAAAGAGTGTATGTGCTTGAGCATGTGCATATTTGGGGAAAAGCAGGTGGAGGAAGGGAGAGGGGTAGTTGAATTGGTCAACTTCCAGGAAGACAATTTGATAGTATATACATATGATCAACGCTACTTAAGGGATGATTCTAGGTACTATGTAAAGATTATCTAACAGTATTAATCATATGAGCAAAAATTCTGGAAAAATAAACATACTCAGCCATAATAGAATAGTTATGGAAATAATGCTACAACTATGGGATGGATTAATTTACTGCTCTTAAAAATAATAATTATAGTTGAAATTGAATTGACAAAAATGCTAACAGTATAATGTAAGTGAAGCCAGAAATGTGTGAACCTATATTCTGAACTTTTATAATTGCCTATTGATTTTGCTTCAGAATTTTTATATAACCATAGGACAATTAGCAAAATTAGAAAATTAATATTGATATATCTGAGAAGAATTTAAATTTAAATTTTTTTAAATTTAAATTTTAGCAATTTATTCACTCCCTTTATAGAAAAAAACAGTTCTGGTCCAGGACCAGTTCTCAATGACTTACTGCATTTATTTGTCATGTCTCTTTAATCTCCTCTAAGTTGGTATAGCTCTTCAGTTTATGACATCAACAATTTTGAAGAGTATAAGTTATTTATTTTATAGGATGTCCCTCAGTTTGAATTGGCCTTGTGTTTCCTTGTGCCTGAGATTCAGATTATCCATTTTTTGTCGGGAATACTATAGTGTACTTCTGTTTTGTCCTCCTTAGTTTGTCATATCTGGAGGCATGCGATATCTATTTGTCTCAGTGCTAGTCATGTTAACTTTGATCACTTGATTAAGATGGTGTTTGCCAGATTTCACTGCTGTAAAGTTAACATTTTCTCCCCTTTGAGCATCTGTTATTATATCTTACTTATAATTGTTAATATGTTAGTTGTCCAAATGATGATTTTCTGATTTTTTTATGTCTTCCACATTTATTAGTTAGCCCTTCTGTTTGTTTATATCATTGTGAAATCATAGATCATTAATATATATATTCTGTTACTAATTTTGAAACTCAAATTCTATATTTGGCAAATTGGAGCTCCTTTAAACTGACTTCTGTATCCTTTTGACATATTCCTATCATTGTTTATAAGTAGTTTCTTAACATTCTTAGACCGTCATGTTCTATCTTCATTCTGTACTGACCTAGCCCCAGTCCTGCAATCAGTCTTGTATCCAAGAAGCTCTTTTCTTTTAGTTGAGAAATATATTTTAAAACCAAAATCTTAAGTATGCTTATTGTTCCTAGAGTATCATTGCTTGCAAGCTTTCTCATTGGACAGAGCTAGGAAACATATGGATTTGTATGTATTAATATATATTGTTATATATTTGCACCCGTAATATATGTGCATTAATTGCATATTAATCACTGTGATTACTGAAGGACTCACAGGAATCAAACCATTTATATTTCTGGAATGGTGTGATTGCAGGCAATGGATATACAGAACAGTCCAGCAGAAGTAATATATTTATTGAAAGGGATCCAGATAATTCAGTCATAATATTCTTTGTCCATCCACTGCTATGTTGCATAGGAATTGCTTTGTCACCAGATTTAGAACCACTACTGGCTTGGATTTGAAGTACCTGAGAACCAGAAGATTCAAAGTCTGCTTTTGGTTGCAGTCTCTTATTGTGAGCTAGTCATGTAATCACTCAGTGGATTCACCTTGCCCGCTGCCTAGACGGAACCAGTTTATCAAGACGGAGGAATTGAGATAAAGTAATTCACACCGAGCCAGCTGTGCTGTTACTCAAATCAGTCTCCCCAAGCATTTGGGGATAAGAGTTTTTCAGGAAAACTTGGTGGGTTGAGGGAAGCCAATGAACCAGGAGTGCCTGATTGCTTAGGTAGGAGATGAAATCATAGGGAATTGAAGCTGTCCTCTTGTACTGGGTCAGTTCCTGGGTGGGGGCTACAAGATGAGATGAGCCAGTTAATCAGTCTGGGTCTTGCCAGCTGATCCGTCAAGTGTAGGGTCTGCAAAATATCTCAAGCACTGATTTTAGGAGCAGTTTAGGGAAGGTCAGAATGTTGTAGCCTCCAGCTGCATGACTCCTAAACCATAATTTCTAATCCTGTGACTAATGTTAGTCTAGTCCCCAGGCAAGAGGGAGGTTTGTTTTTGGGAAAGGGCTGTTAATTGTCTTTGTTTTAAACCATAACCTGTAAACTGACTGGGCAGGATGGCTCACACCTGTAATCCCAGCACCTTGGGAGGTCAAGGCGGATGGATCACCTGAGGTCAGGAGTTGGAGACCAGCCTGGCCAACATGGTGAAACCTTGTCTCTACTAAAAATAGAAAAATTAGTGTTGTGGATGCCTGTAATCCCAGCTACTCAAGATGCTGAAGCAGGAGAATTGCTTGAACCCGGGAGGCAGAGGCTGCAGTGAACTGAGCTCACGCCACTGGACTGCAGTCTGGGTGGCAGAGCAAGACTGTGTCTCAAAAAAAAAAAAAAAACAACTTATAAACTGAATTCCTTCCAAAGTTAGTTAAGCCCATGCCCAGGAATGAGCAAGGACAGCTTGGAGGTTAGATGCAGGATGGAGTCAGTTAGGTTAGATCTCTTTCACTGCCTTAGTCATGATTTTGCAAAGGCAGTTTCAGTCACTTAGATGCATACATTTTGGTTATGTGACCAGCTTTAACAAACCCTACTGAAATCAGGTGCAAGTCATGAAAATCATGAATTCAGTTATTATTACTAAACAATGCTGACAGACTGATTCAGCTCCAAAACAACTCACTGACTCACGGTTACAGAAAATTATTTATCTTTTGTTAATATATTCTATAGTGTAGGCAAGGGTCAGTAGCTCTGGAGATAACCGGGTTGCCAGTACATATGAGCTGATGTCAATCCATGCTTTGCAGTGTATAATAAATAATATATAGTCGTACACATATAAACACATCTATATATATTTCTGATCCTCTCTTAAAAGGTAGAAGTTAATGCTGATGATCTCAGTCCAATTAGGTTCACTACCACAGGGTTCATTCTAGCATTTCACCTTTCTATATTTATAATTTCCTCTTCTGTTGGAAACCTAGCTTTCATGATCAAAATACACTTATTTGCATAGTCTTAGAATGTATATGTACACACACACACATATACATACATACATACATACACACACAAGCATGAAAATAGCTGAGAAAACAAATCTGCTAACTAGAGATATTTCTTTGAAATTCCCTGTCTTTATCCCAAGAATATATACTGAAAATATAGTATATTCAAAGGTTATTTGGATTTGTTTAATTTTAGTTGTGGTATTTCTTTTAAATACGATTAAGTTAATTTACTTCTGTTTGTATTTCACTTCACTTTCCATCCTTACTATATATATATTTTTGAATATATGAAATATTAAACTGATTCTAAAAATCAGAGCTGTATAAAAAGCTATAATCAATAACTGCTACCCTTTAAGCCCTTCTACCAATTTCCCTATAGGTCACCAATTTTATTAGTCAGATTTACAGATACACATCTACATTGTCTTATTTTTACTCTCTTTCACAAAGGGTGGCTTTCTAGTAATTTTTTTCTGTACTTTGCTTTTTTTATTTAACAGTTTATCAGGAAAGTAGTTCTATAGAAGTTCATACAAGTCCTCATTTTTTTTTTTTTTTACAGCTGCCTGAGACTTCTTCATGTGGTTGTATGGTAATTTATTTAATCACTTTGTTATATAATGACAAGTAGGTAGTTTCCATTATTTTGAAATTGCAGCCAGTACAGCAGTGACTAAGTTATGCCTGTGTATTTTCATATTATTAGAGGTGTACCTTCAGTGTAAATTCCTAGAAGTGGGATTGCTAGGTCAAAGGTATGGATGGATAGTACCAAATAAACCACCCCCAAAAGCAGTTTGTGTCTTCACCAACAATATGTAAATACATCTGTTTTCTCCACAGCATCTCTAACAGAATGACTTTTCATAGTTTTTAATTTTTGCCAATATATTAGGTGAGAAATGAATCTCAGAATAGTTTCGTTTCTCTATTAATGAGAAAGACTATGTTTTCATATGTTTATTGGTATACTAATACACTTATTAGTGAATAGTATATTTATATCTTCAGCTGACAGACCCTTTTCTTCTATTAGGTGTTTGGCTTTTTTGGTTCAGTGTATAAGACTTTGTTGTATATATTAGGCATACTAGTTTGTTACCTATGACTTGTGTTGCCTATATTTTCTTCCTGTTTTATGTTTGTTTGTTTACCATTCAAAAGTTTTTAGTTAAACTTACCGATTTTTAAAAATTACATCTAGATTTTTGAATCATAGTTAAAAGCTTCTCTCTACAACCAGGATATAGAGAAACTTGCCCATACTTTCTTAAAATACTTGTCTCATCGTTATTTTTTTACATTTAGATTCTGAATCTATTTGGAGTTTATTCTAGTATATGTTTTGAAATGTGGATTTAATTTCATCCATCCAAATGGCTAGCCGTGTGTCCCAGCCCTATTTTAAAAAATTTATCTATCTTCTGGTGTATTTCTGTTTCTGTATTGTTACCACCTTTTTTTTTGTAGCGGCTTTATGCTATGTTTTAATATCTGATATTTCTCTTCTTTCCCTCTCTTAGCTTTTTCATTGTTTTACAGAATATTTCTTCCTGTTTGTTTTTTCATAGGAACTTTAGTATCAGTTTATTTAGCTCCACAGAAAAACTTCTTGGTATTTTTTACTGTAACTGCCTTTATCTTATAAATTATGTCAGGGAGAATTTACATCTTTATGATACTGATTTTAACTCTAGGTTTTGCTTAATTTTTCACAAGTTTATTTCTAAGCATTTTTTTCAAAGTTGAAAATTTGTTTTTAAAAATCAATTTGAAAATTAAACTTTTGATTTTGAGATATTGGTAATTATAGATTTATATGCAGTTATAAGAAATACGGATTTAGCATTTGAAATCTAAAAGTAAAGAATTTGAAAGTTCCAAGATTTGAAACTTTTTGAGCCATGATATGATGCTCAAAAGAAATGCTAATTGGAGCATTTTGGACTTTGGATTTTCAGATTAGGAGTGCTTAGTTGGTAAGTACAATGCAAATATTCCAAGGTAGGGAGGAGGATGGTTTGCAGAGCTTTCATGCCCTCTCTGGGCATGCATGCTCTCCAGATCCTCCCAGACCTCAGTGTGTTCACCAACCTGGAAACTCAATCTTATTGTTCCAGATGTTGTGTAGAGCTTACTCTCCAGGCCTCATCTACTTCCTGGAGATTGGTGTGTGTGCAAAAGTTTCAACTCTCTGGTGGTCTTTTGACCAGCCTCATCCTGAGGCTTTGTAGGTGTCCCACCCTAAGTCACTTTATTATATTCACGTATGATCAAAAGGAACTTGCTATGAGTAACAAAAGATGCTGCTATCACTCAGGAAACTCCAAGGATTTTAGGAACTGTGTGCGAGGAACTGTATGCGAGGAACTGTAACCACTCCTTGCCCATTGCCTAGACAGAGCCGATTTATCAAGACAGGGGAATTGCAATACAGAAAGAGTAATTCACGTAGAGCCAGCTGTGCTTGAGACCAGACTTTTATTATTACTCAAATCAGTCTCCCCAAGAATTTAGGGATCAGAGATTTGGTGGGTAGGGGAAGACCAGTGAGTCAAGAGTGCTGATTAGTTGGGTCGTAGATGGAATCATAGGGAATTGAAGCTGTCCTGTTTCACTGAGTCATTTCCTGGGCCAGGACCACAAGATCAGATGAGCCACTTAATCAATCTCGGTGGTGCCAGCTGATACAGCAAAGTGCAGAGTCTGCAAAATATCTCAAGCACTGGTATTAGGAACAGTTTAGGGAGGATCAGAATTTTGTAGCCTCCAGCTGGATGGATAAATTCCTAAACCATAATTTGTAATCTTGTGGTTAATTTGTCAGTCCTACAAAGGCAGTCTAGTCTCCAGGCAAGGAGGAGGTTTGTTTTGGGAAAGGGCTGTTTTCATCTTTGTTTTAAGCTGTAAACTAAGTTTTTCCCAAAGTTAGTTTAGTCTGTTCCCAGGAACAGTTTGGAGGTTAGAAGCAAGATTGTTTGGTTTGGTAAGATCTTTCTCTGTCTTAGCTATAATTTTGCAATGGCAGTTTCAGAACTTCAGACAGCGACCAAGTATGGAAGACCATACTT
Organism: Plecturocebus donacophilus; assembly: GCA_004027715.1. Lineage (NCBI taxonomy): Eukaryota > Metazoa > Chordata > Mammalia > Primates > Pitheciidae > Plecturocebus > Plecturocebus donacophilus. The sequence goes on from PVKP010017955.1 coordinate 25,219, forward strand.
CCTTTTTGTGTGTAGTGTTATTGTTGCAGAACTTTCTCTTTAGTTCAGCTAAGACCAAGCTCTTGTCACACAACCATGAAAGGTTAGGCTTGTGGGCACATAGATGGGTGAGGAAAACATAATTTATTGGGTGAAAAGGAAAAATAGCAAAGCGAGAAAGAATCCTGCTAGCAGGTTTCCTGCACCATAGATTGAATCCCGGGTCACCACCCAGAGACCAGAGAGGCCAGGCTCCTCCCCGCTGCAAATGGCACAGAATTCCTGAGGCCCCACCCCATTCTCCCAATGTACAGGTGGGCATTATTTAGAAAGAGTCAGTCAGGAAAGAGCAGGCTTCATCCAGGATTGGCAGTCTGTTTTTTCAGCCTGCAGGTTGTTTTCGGCTTGGAAAAGGGGATTTGCCGGGAGATCCTTGGCTTCCTCCTATCTCCGTAATTTTCCCCTCTAAAGAAATACATCTAACTGCCATAAGGATAAGAAGGAAGATTAATCTTAACTGCTTCCTGCTGGCAGTATGTGCTGTTTTGCTAAAACAACAGTCAGATTTCCCTGAGAGACCTACGTACGGGTCAGCAAAAGGGACCGTTATCTCATCCTCTGGTTACATGACCATTTGGAGTTTGACGGCTGAAGGCAAGAAGAGACAAACTGGGTTATTAGAAAATATGTATCAAAATAAGGGGAGAGGGGTAAGGACAGCTCAGAAACCTCAAAACCTTTTGTTCAGGAAGATAGGGGCAAAAGCTTCTAAGGCCTAATAAACAGGCACAAATGAGGCAAAAACAGATTTTGAGAGGAATCTATTTGCTTTTAATTACTGGTGTTCCATGAGGAAAACAGAGGTCTCTTCCCTCTCATGTGCATTGAGAGTAGCAAGGAAAAATGGAGAAAAATAATTCAGTCGGCTGAGAAAAAGACCTTTTTTTCAGCGAAACAAGGTCCAAAAAATAAAAACATAAAGACCTTTTAAATATACCTATAACTTGGATATCCACTTTTAATTAAGCTGAGCGTTCTTTAAGAAAACCCTTGTAAATCCCATTACCCGACTTTAGCCATGCCAAGTGGCCAATATTTCTGGCTTTCAAACTTTACAAAAGTTCAAAAACAGGAAAATTCAAGGTGGTTCATGGAGGAGAAGAGAATCAACAAATAACAAAGATTACACAGATATCAAACCAGAAAAAACTCATTCCCTAAGCCAGGATTGAATCCCAGCCACAAATGTAAAATGACAGAGGCTAGAACAAAACATTCCCATGTGTTATGCCATGTGATTACAGGTCTGGCTCCCAAGGATGTAAAACAGGATGGAAGCCTGCAGCAAAGTTTGCTGCTTACCATATAGAAAGTCATATAAATCAGACCAGATGGCTACAACTTAAGACCAACATCACAAATCCTTTTTCATAGCTAAAACTTTATAGAGAATATAAACAGTAATAGTTGTGGTCTTGGCCTAGTAAAATATTTTTTAAAAAGAAAAAATACTCTCACATAAAAGTTAACTGCTAATAGGGTAGAGAAAAAAAAGTTCAAAGTGTTAAAACGTGTGCGCTGAATGAAGAGAACCCCCAAACAGGCTTTGTGTGAACAACATGGCTCTTTATTCACCTGGGTGCAGGCAGGCTGCGGCCGAAAAGGGCATCAGCGAAGGCTGGTGGGATAGGAGTTGGTTTTATAGGTTTGGGGTGGGCAGTGGGAAGTTACAGTTTAGTGCCGTTTTTTGTAAGCTGAGGTGGGGGTGGTAGGGTGTAGGTGTAGTCATGAAGTTGACCAAGGTCTGTGACAAAGTCCAATGGCTTTATCAATTAGGGCAGGAATAAGGAACAATAGAGAACGTCTCAAAGGTAAGTAGGTGCCTCAGGGATTGATCATTTCTTCAGTCTTCTAGTTACTTTAGATTTTCCAGGAACTCATCTGGAGTGTGTGTGTAAGTCACAGAGGTAACATGGCATCCATGGCACCAGCCTAAAAGACCTTACACAGAGTGCCAGGGTAACCCTGAAGGAAGAACCTCTTTTTTTTTTTTAATATACAAATGGGTTTCTTTCCCTCTGGCCCAGACCAAGTGGTAGTCTGGTCAGTCAGCCACAGGACACAGGCCCCGAGGCCGCCTTGGAGCCTGGGACGTGGCTGTGGCTCATTCCCACCCTGAGTGGCCATTGGCCACTCTACACACATGTGGCAGACAAGTCCATACACCCAAGCCTGGAGGGAAGGGGAGCAGGGAAGGAGCCATCACTCTTCCAGCCCATCCTGAGCCTGTGCCTGCAGCCATTGAAGTGGGCGTGGACAACCTCCAGTATTGTAAAAGAAAAGATAGGTGTGGTAACTGTTGGGGGGAGGAGGAACAAGAGGAATGCCATAGGACCAAAGGGCCCAGAAGCGCAGAAGCAAGAGGGTTCGCATTTCACTCACCCTTCCTTTTGGCCTACATTGTGTAGTGAAAATGTTTCAGAACTTTCTCCTAAGTTCAGTTAAGAAAGATTAGGCTCTTGGACACCTACAAGGGTGAGGAAAGTGTAATTTATTGGGCAAAAAGGAAAAATAATACTCAGCAAAGTGAGAGAGAGTCCTGCTAGCAGATAAAGTACAGTTCATACTTCCTATTTTGTCACAGAGTGGTAGAAAGGTATACATGCAAAGGTCTGGATTTAATGCAGTTAATTTGTATGGCCTTAAGGGCATCATTGTATTATTCAACTATACAATTTCAGAAATTCTTTTAGAGATGGCTCATTGGTAATAAACTTCATTTTTGTTTATGATATTGTGAGATAGCTTTTTGGGGTTCTGAATTTTAGGTTTTCTTTTCTAAATTTTTTTAAGATTATTGACATCCTTTTTGTTCTAGCTTCCTTTCTACTGCTCCTGAAAAGCATTTTGCCTCATTAGTTGTTGTTCCTAAATGAATTATCTTGTCATCTGACTTTAAGATCTATTTGCTTTATAGACAAAAACACAGCTTCATCTTAGTGTGTCTAATTGTAGATTTCTTTTTAATTATCTCACTTGATGAGAATAATTTCTGCATCTGTATATTCATGTCTGTTTTCAGTTCTGGAAAATTCTCAGCCATCAATTCTTCAAATATTTCTTCTTTTGTTTCTTGCTCTTTTCTTCTGGGTCTCTGGCCATGTTTCAAACTGTTATTCTTTTATACCTCTTATATTGTTTTTCAATTTTTTTGTCCATTTGGCTTTTATCCTACATTCTGGGCAGTTCTTTCAGATTTCTCTTCTAGTTTGTAAATTCTGTTTTCAGTTTCCCTCCTTGTGGTCCCCAGGCTTAATTCTTCAAATCCCAGTTCAATTACTTATTTTGTGTAGGTATTGTCCTCCTCTTTCCCCTTGCCCTGTGTTGTTAAATTTTGTTTATCATTACATCTCTGAGTTCACCTTCCTGTTTGGCTGTTAAGTCTTTGAAAATTATCTTACTTTCATATGAGTTGTTGACAAAGAGAGTCAAACTCTGTAAAATATTTAAAGAAATTTATTTGGAGCCAAGTAAACTTTTTTTAAAAGAGGTTTATTTGGAGCCAAAAAAAAAAAAGTGAGTGACCATGGTCCGAGGCACAGTATCAAGAGGTCCTGAGAACATATGCCCAAGGTGGTTGGGTTACAGCTTGGTTTTGCACATTTTAAGGAGACATAAGACATCCATCAATACTTACGAAGTTTACATTGATTCAGTCTGGAAAGGCAGGACCACAGGGTGGGGACAGGGGGTGGAAACAGGAATTGGCTTACAGGTTACACATGGATTCAGAGATTTTTTGATTGGTTCTTGGTTCAAAGAGTTAACTTACTATCTAAAGACCTGGAATTAATAGAAAGGAGTGTCTAGGTTACGATAAGGGGTTGTGGAGACCAAAGTATTTATGTAGATGGAGTCTTATAGGTGGCCACCTTTAGAGGCAGTAGATGGCAGATGTTTCCTAATTAGTCTGGACTCTCAGTTAATCTGTTCAGGATTGGGAGGGCCTGGAAGGGGAAGGGTATGGTTATGCTAATACAGATGCAAAATTTTCCCCAGAAAAGACTGCTTCGCAGGGTCATTTCAAAATATGGCAAAAAACATATTTGGGGGTAAAATATATTGACGTCCTTCTTTATCGGTCATGTGACATTATTCCAGAGTCAGGTTGAAAATTAAGAGAGATTATATACGGTTAAATAAAACCCATCTGATGAGATCGTTATTGTTTGTAGGGCATGACTCTTCATCTCCTTAAATAGGAATTTGGGCAAGAAAGAATTAGAACTAAGAGTTTAGTTCTCAGAGTGAAGCAGTGCTTTCAAATATGACTCTTACCTCCCATCTAGTTTTATCAAAGCAGGGATACACTGTAGTATGCAATACAGTACTTTAGTACATTTTAGTTTATGCATTTGGCATTTTGGTATAGTTATTGGTGAATTTGTGCCAGCAACTAATTAATATATATTTAGGACCACAAACCTTTGTTTTTTATAGGATTTATAGTCTAATATTTTTCAAGTTTATTGCCTTTGTATCTGATTTTGCTATTTTGTTTGTCTGATGAATATATCAAACTATTCGGCATGTGTATATTACTGCCTCTTAATCTGATAGTATTAAATAGATAGTTAAGAACTATTCCAGTAATTCAAGGGTGTAGGGCTACAATGTAGGGGTAATGAAAAAGTAACTCATTTTTTATTTGATAATTATTTTCTAACAATTTCTGGATATTAAGATTCCTAAAATTCTAAATTTTAGAATGGTGTAAATGAATTCTATCTTCATTTTATTTGTAGCGTTGAAGATGTTTGTCATTTTAGTCTTGTAAAACTGGCTTTTAGAGCTTCTTTTAAAAATCATTATTAGTTTTAATTCTGTGAATGAATTTGGTGTCTATTTTCATGTTAAAAGAAAAATTGGAAAACATCTCAAAATTATAGTTTTTTACTGTTTGTAATTATTTTACTGTGATTAACTTCTGAAGGTAAATGCTCAAACATTTCTGTGCAAAAGAAAAGTATTGTTTATTCTAAGTTATGTGTATTTTCTCATTGTCATTTTAGACGAAGAAACAGCCTTGGTATAACAGCACATTAGCATCAAGACGAAAACGACTTACTGCTCATTTTGAAGACTTGGAGCAGTGTTACTTTTCTACAAGGATGTCTCGTATCTCAGGTACCTATCCAGACCTTCTCAAATTATGTCAAATCTATGTTTCAGATCTGTTTCTAGATTTTTGTGCTGAATTTATGGAAAATGGTAATTGCAAGGCGAAAGGGTGTATTTTTTGACATAGTCTACCAGATCATCATGGAGGTTTATAGTGATCTTGGAGAATACTACTTTTCTATGACTATTTTTTGTTCTATATTTGTGAATTCTGAATCTTTATTGAGCAAGATAGATAAAGGTAAAAAGAAAGTCAGCCATGAACATGTAGCTAGCAAAAGTAAGTTTCATTCAGTTGCCTCCTATTTAACATTAAACAAACATTAAGTTCTAAGCATGGTCCTCTGTGCTAAGAATAAAAAGATGAAAGAACTGATTTCTGTCTTTAAAGAGTGTTGTAAATTGAGTCAGGGAAAGCAACAAACAGTTCTGTGTGATATTATGTGTTATATAAATTTATAGGAGTATCATAAGAATGGATAATATCTACTAATACAACTGGTAGTAAAATTATCCAGGCCGAGTTGAAAATGGGGAGGTATGAGGGAATGATCAGTGTAGGGATTTCAGAGGAGTTGTATATGCACCATTCTAGTATGAATTAACTGAAAAAGGTAATTAGAAACATGTTCAAAGTAGAGGAAATAACATACATAAAGATGTGGATATGATAGCATAGGATATTTCTATTACTGTAAAGAAGTAATTTAGTTTTTTTTTATCTTTTTCTTAACTGTATTCTTCAGTCTTTCTCAGTGTCTTTTCTCATCAATGAAGTAGACATTAACACTAACCCTAATAAGTTTTTTAATGGTCATAAGTGGCATGCGTAAGACACAATGCTTGGTACCTGTTGGGTGCTCAATTAATTCGTCTCCTTAATGGGGCATCTGCTCAAAATAAACCCCACGAAGGGGAAAAAAAAGTCTGATATTTTATTGGTTGTTAAAAACTGGGTGTTGGTCTTCTCTTGAATAAATATGTTTATATTATTTAAAATCTACATATTGCTTAGATCCTTCGGACAAATTTGCTTCAGGATTGGTGGTATAGGAAAAGACGTATTGGATTTACAAAGCATTTTTCCTCTGAAAACCAAGGGAGAAGCCAGGATTTGTCTGTTTGAAATGAACAACAAACAGTTTTTATACATGGAAAACTTTCATTTATTGCCTGGGAATTGAGCCCCTTATTGTGCTTGTGTAATAATCTATAAACTACAATAGGAAGTTGTTAAGTTGAACGTTGCCTGATAACTGCATTCTGACTAGTAGAATGTTAATCCTTCATACATTATTTGTTGGTATAATGTTGTAATATAACTATAGGCAAGTGGCAAACCTTAGTAAAAAGAGATGGTAAAGAGATTGGGGGAGGCTATTATTATTAATAATTTTTAGGTCAGTAACAGCATAGGCCTGCTATGGAATAGTAAAGGTAATCACAAGCCAGTTCATTTTGGGGGGTGTAGCTTTACAGGACAGTAGACTAATAAATTAAAACCAGGAGGAAAATTAGATAGGTTTTTATTTGTGTGAGTATGACTGTATTGTACCTAAAACATGTCTCTAGTTGTCAGGAATCTAAAGTTAGCTAGCTACTATAATTGTATTTGTGGATTGTAATTTCCTCCTAGTACCTTTGACTGTAAAGGGGAAATTATGACTTCTCTGAAATGGAGTACCTAAGAGGTTGATTTTCCTTTATATATGTTCACATGAGAATCTGTAAATCCATCTGTATTCCCTAACTTTTATTTATAGCTATGAAAATGAGAGATGAATATTAAAGAACTACTACTTTGTAGTTTTAATTGTAATTGAAAGAGGTGGTTAATTATAAAGAAAGAAAAGAGACATTGAATACACTTTTACAAACCAATTTGTAATTAGGATGGGAGAGGTGATACGTATGGATCATAAAACCCCACGCAAACAAAATCTTACCTTTTTGTAACCTCATAAGTTAAAACCAATTACTATACTTTCAGATGTGAAATAACTAGTTTTATTGTTTTCTTTATGGTTTCTGTTGAAAGTAGCTATTATTGAGCTTATATAATAGGCAGAAATCTAGTTAGCCCAGACCAGGGTTATGGTCTCCAACTGAATACATAATACTGAATGCTTGTGAGTTTTATGTACTTAGAAATTGATGTTAAAATGAGAAAGAATAGTATAACATTGAAACAGTTTTTAAATTAATAAAACCAACCATCTTTCCAGTACGTAGAAAGTTAAATAACTCACAGTAATAGGATTCCATATAAAAAGAATCATTAACTGTTACATGCAGTACAGTTGTGGTTTTTATTTTTGCAAATAACCGTTGTTTTATTTATAATGTGCAGAATTTCCTGAGAATAATTTTTGTGTAGCAAGAGTTTTATCTCAATATTGTTACGATATTCCCTGTTAGGTAATTCCTTTTGCTCTCTTTAGAATGGAAGCACTACTAATTGGACCCTTTAAATCTAGGTGTTTTGATGGATTTGATAAGTGTTTAAATCTTTAAAATTTGTAAAATATCAAGGACAAAAGCTCACTCAGTTTCCTCAAGTAATCTTATTTATTATTTTTTATATTGTTAGATAAATTCCATCATGCAAACAGTTATCTTCAAGATAATCTAGTATCTTCAGATAACAAATTCTTTACTGTACATTATGTTATCTGTATAGTTCTTTTAACTTAGTGATTCTTGCATCTTAACTTTTCTTATGCTTACAGTTACTTCAGATGGCATTTAAGAAGGGAAATCATGAAAGTTTACCTTGAAAAAATTATGTGTGTGTATTTGTACAAGCTTAGAATAAAGAAGCTATGAAAATACAATGGTATAACAAACGTAGTTTCAGTCAAGGAAGCTAAAGTGCTCTTTTTTTTTTTTTTTTACTTTTTCAGAAAGGAAAATATAAATTCAAACGACACAGTGCTGAAAAACAGTGATTTTATAAATTTATGCTTTTACTGTAGGTCTGCTTCTATTAATAGACCAGAGAATAGATTAGTTGTATTCTCAGGTACTTCATAAACTGATTTTATGTTTTAAATCCCACATGATTTAGCTTTGAATAGTTTACTGAAGTGGACTTTACCCAAGGTATCTGTGTAGTGTTCCACTGGTTGGAATTGTTTTTTCATGTTTCACCAAGAGATCTGAATGAAAATTTATTTTATTCTTGATGAAGGCACTCTTTGGGATAAATGGGAGCTATTTTAAACATTTTTTGTTTTTGTTTTTTAGCATTAATAGTTCATAACATTGCAGCTTTTAATTCTCTTCCTGTAATACGATTTGAAAGAGTTCAGTGTATTATTTGAGCAAATATTTCTTCTTACTTATAAACCATCTTATCTAAAATGTTATTATAAACTGGATTTTAACAATAAACATGGGCATAAATATATATGCCAGTAAACATAGTCCTTCAAACTAACAAATACTCATCCACTATATGTACTCTTCTTTATATCCTCACCCTCTCCATTGATGGATTTTTTGCCAATGACTTTTCTCTCAAATAGTAGCTCTTTTATTATTATTCTTATTTTTCCATGACATTATTGCCAAAAAAAAATTGAGAATTTTAGTGGAAAGAGACAGTATCTTCAAAGAACTGAGACATTTTTTATTAAAACTGAAAAGTTGTGCAAACTAGTCTTTAATACAATCTTTAAAACTTGTTTTTTGTATTTAGAATATAACTTTTAATTTGTGGATATAGCTCTTTGACTTACTTTGTAATTCATTTCATCTATTTTTTTTTTTTTTCATATAGATGACAGTCGAACTGCAAGCCAGTTGGATGAATTTCAGGAATGCTTGTCCAAGTTTACTCGATATAATTCAGTACGACCTTTAGCCACATTGTCATATGCTAGTGATCTCTATAATGGTTCCAGTATAGTCTCTAGGTAAGTATTGGGCATACTTCTTACTATTTTCTTTTGTAAGAATGTCTAGAATTGGATTGAATTTGAGAAGTACTTAGAGCATTATTGTTAAAAGTCTGGCTTCTGAAGTAGCCTGCCAGTTATTCTGTGATTTTAGGCAAGCTCCTGAGTTTCTATATGCCAAATTTCTTCATCTATAAAATGGAATAATTACTAGTATCCATCTCTTAGAGTTGTAGCATTTTTGTAATATCTGTGTCTGATTTTGATGACACGAGTCAAAAAACATGAGTATCCTCTCCTCATAAGTGCTCCCACCTCTGCAATTTTCTGGAAGTTTGTATACAATTGATATTGTTTCTTTTGTAAATATTTTGTAGAATTTGCCAGTGAAGCTTCCAGAAAAGAATTTTTACTGCCAATTCAATTTTCAAAGAGATTTAGGGTTAATCAAATTATCAATTTCTTCTTGATTCAGCATTATTATTAGTTTGTGTCTTTTAAGACGTTTGCCCATCTCATCAGGGCTGTTGAACTTATTGGTGGACAATTATTCATTATATTGCTTTATTATTCCTTTAATATCTTTGGATTCTGTGATGATTTTCCCTCTTCTTTCATACCTGATAATGGATTTTGTTTCTTCTTACCTTTTTCCTGAAAAGTCTAGCTTAGAAGTTTATCAGTTTTATTGATCTTCCCAGAGAGCCAGCTCTTGGTTTTATTCATAGTCTGTATTTTTGTATTATCATTAATCTTTGCTCTTAATAATTTTCATTCTTCTACATTTTGAAGGTTTAATTTGCTCTTATCTGCTAATTTCTTAAGGTAAAAATTGAGGTCGTTTGGTTGATACCTTTCTTTTCTAATACAGTTATTTTGTGCTATACATTTCTCTCTAAATACTTTATTAACCACATCACATAAATACTGATGTGATACTTTCCCATTTTAATTTAGTTCAAAGTACTTTTTTAGCTATTCTTTTTGTTTTTAAAAAAGTTTTTTTTTAATTGACAGAATTGTATGTATTTATTGCATACAGCATGTTTTGAAGTATATATTAAAATATCTTTTAATTTCCATTTTGATTTTTCTCTTTGACCCATGATTACTGAGGCTGTTACTAGTTTTCAAATATTGGGATTTTCCAGTTACCTTTATGTTACTGATTATGCCTCCTAGGCTATCCTCAGATTGCTAGGCTCATGCATTCCTCCTGCCTCAGCCTCCCAAGTAGCTGGGACTACTACTGTACCCAGTTTCATTTATATTATTTTCATCATTATTTGAAATGTTTAATGAAATTTTATACAGGAAAATAGAATGGAATAATTCTTCATTTAACCATCACCCAGATTCAGCAATAGTTAAGATTTTGCTGTACATGATTCATGTATCTTCTTCATTTTGATTATTTTTTGCTTTAAGTATTTTATTTTATTTTATTTTATTTTTTCTGTGCTCCCTGACCAAAAATAATTTTTAAAAATTATTTTTTAATATTTTCAACTTCTTTTATAGATTGAAGGGTACACATGCGGGTCTGTTACATGGGTGTATTGCATGACCCTGAGGCTTGAGGTCCTAACATTTTCATCACCCAGGCAGTGAGCATAGGCACACAACAAGTGTTTCATAAGCCCATGTCCCCTGCCCTCTCCCACCTTCTCCGCATCTAGTAGTCCACAGTGTCTATTGTACCCATCTTTACATTCATGTGTTTTTAGTGTTTAGCTCCCACTTACAAGTGAGAACATGCATTATTTAGTTTTCTGTTCTTGCATTAATTCACTTAGGATAATGGCGTCCAGCCTCATGTTGCTGCAAAGGACATGGTTTTATTCTTTTTTATGACTGTGTTATATTCCATGGTGTATATGTACCACATTTTCTTTAACCAATCCACTATTGATGGGCACCTAGATTGATTACAAGTCTTTGCTACTGTGAATAGCACTGCAGTGAATGTACTAGTGCATGTGTCTTTATGGTAGAACAATTTTCTTTTGTGCGTATACCTAGTAATGAGATTGCTGGGTCAAATGGTAGTTCTGTTTTAAATTATATAACAAATCTCCAAACTACTTCCTGTAGTGATTGATCTAGTTTACATTCCTACCAACAGCATATAAGCATTCCGTTTCCTCCACAGCCTTGCAAGCATCTGTTATTTTTTGACTTTTTAATAACTGCCATTCTGTTAGGAGATGGTATCTCATTCTGGTTTTGATTTTTATTTCTCTGATGATTAGTGATGTTGAGCATTTTTTCATATGCTTGTTGGTGACTTGTGTGTCTTTTGAGACGTGTCTGTTCATGTCTTCTCATTTTTTGTTGGATTTTTGTTTTTTACAGGTTGATTTTTTTTTTAGTTTCTTGTAGATTTTGGATAGCCTTTGTCAGATGCATAGTTTGCAAATACATTCTCCCATTCTGTAGGCTCTTTACTCTGTTGGCCATTTCTTTGGTTGTGCAGAAGCTGTTTAATTTAATTAGGTCCCACTTGTCAGTTTTTGGTTTTGTTGCAATTGCTTTTGAAGACTTAGCCATAAATTATTTGCCAAAGCCTTTGTGAGGAATGGTATTTCTTAGCTTTTTTTCTAGGATTTTTATAGTTTGAGGTCTTAGACTTAAATTTTAATTGATCTTGAGTTACTGTATATGGTGAGAAGTAGTTTGGTCCAGTTTTATTCTTCTGCACACGGCTAGCCAGTTATCCAAGCACCGTTGATTGAATGGGGAGTCCTTTCCCCCATTGCTTATTTTTGTTGATCTTGACCAAGATCAGATGGTGTAGGTTTGCAGCTTTATGCCTGAGTTCTCTATTCTATTCCATTGGTCTGTGTATCTTTTGTATCTACCAGTGCCATGCTGTTTGGGTTACTGTAACCTGATAGTATAAATAGAAGTTGGGTAGTGTGATGCCTCCAGTTATGTTCATTTTGCCTAGGACTGCTTTGGCTATTCAAGCTCTTTTTTTTTTGGTTTCATGTGAATTTTGGAATAGTTTTTTCTAATTATGTGAAGGAGACATCAGTATTTTAAGAATAGTATTGGATCTGTAAATTGTTTTGAACAGTATTGCCATTTTAACAATATTGATTGTTCCCCAATCCATGCCTATGGAAGAATTTTCTATTTATTTGTGTCATATTCCATTTCTTTCAGCAGGGCTTTGTGTTCTCATTGTAGAGATCATTCACCTCTTTGCTCAGATGAATTCCTAGGTATTTTATTTTCTTTGTGGCTATTACCAGTAGGATTGTGTTCTTGATTTCTTTCTCAGCTAGAATGTTATTAGTATATGGATATGCTACCAAGTTTTGTACATCCGTTTTGTATTCTGAAACTTTACTGAATTTATCAGTTCCAGGAGCCTTTTGGCAGAGTCTTTAGGGTTTTCTGTGTATAGAATCATATTATCAGTGAAAAGAGATAATTTGACTTATTCTTTTCTTTTCTTTTTTCTTTTTTTTTTTCTTTTTAGAAAAAAAGAAAGAGGAAGAGATTTTAGAAAAAGAGAGAAAAGGAGAAAGAAAGAAACAGCAAAAGAAAGAAAAAAGAATGAAAGAGAAAGAGGGAGAGGACTTATTCTTTTCTTATGTGGATGCCATTTCTTTCTTTCTATTGACAGATTGCTCTGGTTAGGACTTCCAGTAGTATGTTGAATAGGAGTGGTGAAAGTGGGCATCCTTGTCTTGTTCTAGTTGTCAGAGGGGAATGGTTTCAGCTTTTACCCATTCACTATTATGTTGGATATGAGTTTGTCATATATGGCTCTTACTATTTTGTGTTATATTCTTTTGATGCCTAGTCTGTCGAGGGTTGTTATCATGAAGGGATGTTGGATTTTATCAGAAACTTTTTCTGCATCTGTTGAGATGATCATATATTTTTGGGTTTTTTATTCTTTTTATGTGGTGAATCACATTTATTGATTTGCATATTTTGAATCAAGCCTTGTATTGCAGAAATAAAGCATACTTGATTATGGCAAATTAACTTTTGGTGTGCTCCTAGGTTCAGCTTACAAGTATTTTGTTGAGAATTTTTGTACCTGTGTTTATGAGCAATATTGGCCTGCAGTTTTCTTTTATCATTGTGTCTCTACCAGATTTTGGTAGCAGGATGATTCTGGATTCATAGAGTGAATTAGGGAGAAGCCCATCCTTGGTTTTTTTTGGAATTTTCAGTAGAATTGATATCAATTCTTTGTACATCTGTTAGAATTTGTCTGTCAATCATCTGGTCCAGGGCTCTTCTTGGTTGGTAGTTTTTTTTTGTTTGTTTTGTTTTGTTTTGTTTAAATTACTGATTGAATTTCTGAACTTGTTACTGGTCTGTTCAGGTTTTCAGTTTCTTACTGATTGACCCTTGGGGGTGAGTGTGTGTGTTTCCAAGAATTTATCCATTTCCTCTAGATTTTCTAGTCTGTGTGCATAGAGATGTTCATAATAATCTCTGAGGATCTTTTGTATTTCTGTGGGATTGGTTGTAATATCATCTTTGTCATTTCTGATTGCACTTATTTTGATGTTCTCTTTTTTTTCTTTGTTAACCTTGCTAGTGGTTTATCAATCTTGTTTATTCTTTTGAAGAACCAGCTCTTGGTTTTATTGATCTTTTGTATGGACTTTTGGGTCTCAATTCCATTCAGTTCTTCTCTGATTTTAGTTTTTTCTTTTTTAGTTTAGCTTTGGTATTAGATTGTTCTTTTTCTTGTAGTTCTTCTACATATGATGTTAGGTCATTAATTTGAGATATTTCTAACCTCTTGATGAAGGCATTTAGTGCTATAAATTTTCCTCTCTATGTTGCTTTAGCTACATCCCAATATTTTGATAAGTTATATCTCTATTTTCATTAATATCAAAGAATCTTTTTCATTTCCTGCTTTAATTTCTTTGTTTATCCAAGGGTTATTCAGAAGCAAGTTGTTTAATTTTTATGTCTGTGTAGTTTTGAGAGATCTTCTTGATATGGATTTCTATTTTTATTCACAGTGGTGCAAAAATATGCTTGGTATGATTTCAACTTTTTTTTTTAATTTATTGAGACTTGCTTTAGAGCCAGGCATATGGTCTGTCTTAAAACATGTTCCATGTACAGATGAGAAATTTGTATATTCAGTGGTTGTTGGGTATAGTACTCTGTGTATGTGTATCCAATTGATCAAGTGTAGAGTTTAAGTCCAGAATTTCATTGTTAGTTTTCTGCCTCCATGATCTGTCTAATGGTGTGAGTAGGGTGTTGAAATCCCCTACGATTACTGTGTGGCTGTCTAAGTCTTGTCGTAAGTCAAGAATAATTTGTTTTATGAATCTGGGTGCTCCAATGTTGGGTGTGTGTATGCTTAAGTAATGTAAAACAAATCTCAGAAATTAATTTGCAACTCTTAAAATGGACATTGTAGAGCCACAGGGCTCTATCACATCTAAGAAAATTAACAGTAATTCCTTGGTGTAGTCAAATTGCTAGTTCATGTTCAAATTTCTTAGAATGACTAACCCAAAAAAGATGTTTTTTGAGACACATCAGGAATTTGGTAAGTTTTAACTTGACAAATCTTGCTAAAACTTAGCATGCTTTTCATTTACAGGAGTAAGATTTTAATTTTTTATGTATATGAAGATCTTAAAATTTAAGCCATTAGCTAAACAAACTGTTGCAGGAGATTTTGTATTGTATTCTAGCAGCTATTTAATTTAGTAATGAATAAGACAAGAATCATACATTCATTAATTTTTCTGTATGTTGGCACTTGACTGAGTAAAATTTGAAAATGGAGCAGATTATGGGGTTTATTTATTACATGCTTTAATTAACAAAAATTCATTGATAGGCCAAACTTGGCATATAATCGTGAACAGGCCAGACACAATGCATGGATTCAGGAGAGCTTACAATCTTATTTTAGTGTGCTTAGAGATAGGAAAAGAATTGTTTATGAAACAGTTTAGTTTGGAACAACAGGTTAGCATTATTACTTAAATTCTTAACTATGTTAAGAATGTATACTATTGCTTTTAAGGACTTCAGAAATGTAGATTGAATGTGAAATGGCAAAAATAACTATCAAAGTTTATTTATAATATGGACCTGATATGTAGGCACTTATCCGTAGTTATGTGACAATACTCAAGTTAAAGTGTAATTCATATTAGAGCTCTATTGTAGTGTTGATTTATAGCCTTGACCATTGTGAATTTATCCTATATTATATTTTCTTCATTAAGAAAAATCAAAACTTTATTCTTAACATTATGTTAACAGAAGCAGCATCACTACATGGAAGATGTGTGATTGGTTTTTAGTCTCTTTCGTAAAATACTAATAATCTTTTTTATTTTTTTCATTCCTGAAAGCCATTTTAGCTTGATTTTGGGGAAGAAGGGGTTTCATTATTGCTTTTTTAAAGCTTGATTTAATGTAGTCTTGGATTTTTTTAAAAGGCTAATACACCCTAATCTTACTGACATTTATATGAAAACATTGTGCATTCTGAGGCAGAAATAAATTCTTAGGAACACCTAAACCAGATCTTAGTTCAGAGATACTAGTTATTTAAATTGTGGTTAGTTACATTGAAACATTTTTGACTAATATAAAAAATTTTAAAGATAACCTCTAGTTGGGCCATCTTGCATGCTACATTCGTTTTTTTTCTATTAATTACACTGAATTAATGATTTTTAAAGAAAAAATTCCAATTTTAAAGTTTTTTAGGCATGGGAGATGAAGACTAGCAAGGAAGGATGACATAGCCAAAGAAATGAAGGTGTGAAAAACTCTCACAGCCCTGGTGATTTTTTTGCTTTTCTTAGTTTCTTATATTCAAAAACATTATTGATAATAAATTTACTTTAAAGCCTTTTACTTCCTCTCAAAAAAAGAAATTTCATTAACTTCTTTCAGAAAGAGGAATAATAAGGCCAGGTTTGGTTGCTCACCGGTTGATCACCGAGACAGAGACAGGCAGATCACTTGAGGCCAGGAGTTCGAGACCCCCCTGACTAGCACGGTGAATCCCTGTCTTTACTAAAAATACAAAAATTAGCCAGGCGTGGTGGCGCATGCCTGTAATCCCAGCTACTTGGGAGGCTGAGGCATGAGAATCACTTGAACCTGGGAGGCAGAGGTTGCAGTGAGCTGAGATCACTGCACTAGGCAACAGAGTGAGACTGTCTCAAACAAAAAGGCCTGTTAAACAAGTGTTTGAGAAGGCAGATAATGTTGAATTTGGTGCATTATTTTGTTACTTTGTAAAAGAGATAATTATTCTTACTGTAAAATTGCATGACTTAGTGTTAGTCACTTATTGCATTAATAATCGCACTGAGAAAAAAGGCCAAACCAGAAATGTGTTTTTCTTCCTTTGTTTATTTAAGACCATACCCATCAGTCCACAAGGTGGCAGCATTTGTTTACTTTGACACTATCTCAACTATTAAACAGTAGACCAGGTATGGAATTGGTGACAGATAGTGAAGTTCACTCTCGTAAGTAGAAGATGATCCTAGATTAGCAGTGGCAAGTAATAGGAAAGAAGACAGTTCTTGGATTCTTTTTACACTTAGCAATAATAGCATATTTTGCATTTTTTTCTTCTATTAGGTGTTCTGTGTCCACCAGAGAGGAATAGTTTGAAACTGTATAATTTAAACTTTCTCAATATGCTTAGTAGTGATGGTTCTTTTGAATTCCTAGTTTGAATTTTGTACAACTAGATTATTACAATCAAAATTGTTATACACTCTACCTCTAGAGATTATTTCAGTATTTTTACTTATGTTTGCTCAAACTGTTAGAATGGAATTGTATAAAGCATTAGTAAATTGCTAAGAAGAAAACAGTTATATATAGTGGCATTCATTGATGCTAGAACAGTTTCTACACTGGTAATGTGGAATGTGTTACTTACTTTTTTTTAGACAACATCATAAATATTGTACATGAATTCCCTAATTCATTTAATCCTTGTTTCAACCCTTTGTAGCAAGGTATTGCTATTAATCTTATTTTACTGCTGAAAAAACTGAGATAGAAATTTTGTAACTTGTCCAAGATAAACATAATGCTAGTAACAGAACTGAGATTTGGACCCAGGCATACCTGAATTCTAGTGCTCTTTTGTTTACTTAAGAATCTGTGGAAACCTTGTAAAGTTTCAGAAAACACTTTTCCTTTGAAGCACCCAGAAGAAAAAGAGGAATTAATTCTTTTAAGGTTCTGACACTGTATCCCTGTTTCTGTAAGGAGGTCAAAATAATGAACATTTTTTGATACTAATTTTTTCACATATACTGCTCCTTAGACATCACTTTTTACCATAGTTTGAAACTATTCAAATTAAACTTTATGATTCTACAATAGTTACAAGGATCCTTTTTGCTAAGTCTTAATTTATAATGACAGCAAATGTGGATCCAGATTTAGGGTAACTTTTATATGTTCCTTTTTGAAGAATGCTTGTGAGCTTTAAATTTATATTTAAACAGAGATCTCTGGGTAATTATTGACTTGTTTTCTAAGGAATAGGTATGATTTTTAAGACTGCCAATGTACTTTCTCTTTTTTTCAGACAGTACCTCCATTATTGTCTTAAGCGTTATTGATTGTATGGGGTTGGTTGAGAAATGAGATGAATGATTGTGCAGAGGAAGGGATTTTCTTCCCAACTTTTGCCTAGGGGCTGTCTTTTAAAGCAGTTATTTTTTAAACTGTGTTTTAGGCTGGGAGCTTCATCCAGGCAGGGGCCTTACCTGTCTTATTTCTTGCATATTCCCATGTCTGTAAACATTTGTTAAATGAATGCATGAGTGAACAAAAAAGTGTTTTACCTGCTGGGAGAGGATCCAGAGCAAGTAGGACTCTAGCATTTGTCCATTTATGTTCACTTATTTGCTTATGAATACGTAATCCTTGGGAGAAATAATCCTTAGCCTATGAAAGAAGTTTGTGAATTACCAATGGCATGTGACAGAAATATAAATTCATGCTAACAACTTAAAAAGGAGTACAAGATTGTCAGCAAGTCTTGGTGAGTTTTCTACTTCTATGGTATTTCATAATACAAGTGACTCAAAATATAGGTTAAAAAGGAAACACAAACAATCTAAGCTTAAAGTTTGAAAGTCACTACATATACTCCCTCCCTCATAACTTCTACCCTAAAATTTTCCTGTTCTAATCTTCACTTGTTTTTCCTGTTTATTTTCCTTTGTTTTTGTCAGAAACTTTTCACTAGTACAGAGTGAAACCATATGAAATAATTTTACACATATCCACAAAACAAGTGTTAATTAGGTTAGCATTTAAGATTTTAGTAGACTTGTGAAGGTTTGTCATAAATCATTGTTTGGTATCCAAGAGATAAAAGTAGAGCTAATGTCTAGAAGCTGCATTTTAAGGTTAATATAAGGAAGATCTTATAGTCAGCAGTGTGCTGAGGTAGAATAAGCTTCCTCAGGAGGCAGTTGCCATACATCCTTACGACTTTTTAAAACCAAATTCTAGCCTTTTTATTTAGAAAATCTTTCTGTGATCCTAAGATCAGTTAGATATTCACATATATTTGTCTATAATATTTTTATGCTTTTTTTTTTTTTCAAAATTATACCCTATTCATGTTAAACAGTTTAAGTGCTGGGAATATAAGAGTGATGTACATGGTAGTGACAACACAGACCTTTAAGTGAGTGTACTAGGCTGTTCTTGCCTTGCTATTAAGAAATACCTGAGATTGGGTAATTTATAAAGATAGGAGGTTTAATTGGCTCACAGTTCTGCAGTCTTTATAGGTAACATGGTGCTGGCATCTGCTCAGCTTCTGAAGAGGCCTCATCATTACAGAGGAAGGTGAAGGGGAAGCAGGCAAGTCACATGGCTAAAGGAGGAGCAAGTGAGAGAGAGTGAGGAGGGAGGTACTATACATTTTTTAAATAACCAGATCTTGCAAGAACTATCATGAAGATAGCACCAAGCCATGAGGGGTTCATCCTCATGATTCAGGCACGTCCCGTGAGGCCCCACCTCCAGTATTAGGGATTACGGTTCAGTATGAGATTTGGGCAGGTACAAATACTCAAACTGTATCAGTCAGGATATAGAATAAAGTGTTTTAAGTGCTATGAAGGTATTTACGGTATACAATTTGGAGAAGAATTGGACAGAAGCAAGGGTAGTCAGGCATGGTAGCTCCTGCCTGCAATACCACTGCTTTGAGAGGCAGAGGTGAGAGGATTGCTTGAGGCCAGGAGTTCAAAACCAGCCAGGGAAACATAGCAAGACCCCATCTCTACAAAAATGAAAATACAAAAAATTAGCCAATGAAAAAAAAAATTAGCCAGGCATGTGGTATGCACCTGTAGTCCTAATCAGGAGGGTGAGGTGGAAGGATTTCTTGAGCCCAGGAGTTCAAGGTGAGCTATGATGGCACTATTGCACTCCAACATGGATGACAGAGTTTTGTGGGGTTTTTTTTTTTTT
Organism: Plecturocebus donacophilus; assembly: GCA_004027715.1. Taxonomy (NCBI): domain Eukaryota; kingdom Metazoa; phylum Chordata; class Mammalia; order Primates; family Pitheciidae; genus Plecturocebus; species Plecturocebus donacophilus. The sequence continues at coordinate 44,766 of PVKP010017955.1, forward strand.
TTTTTTTTTTTGGCAGAGTCCTGCTCTGTTGCCCAGGCTAGAGTGCAGTGGCACAGTCTCTGCTCACTGCAACCTCTGCCTTCTGGGTTGAAGCGATTCTTCTGCCTCAGCGTCCTGAGTAGTTGGGATTACAGGCACGCACCACTACACCTGACTAATTTTTGTATTTTTAGTAGAGATGGAGTTTCACCATGTTGGCCAGGCTGGTCTCGAACTCCTGACCTCAGGTAATCCACCCGCTTCAGCCTCCCAAAGTGCTGGGATTACAGGCATGAGCCACTGTGCCCAGCTGACAGAGTTTTTAATTTTAAAAAAAGTTAAAAAAAAAAAAAGAAAAAAGAAAAACAC